>JADRCD010221737.1:0-14500 GCA_019843815.1 Montemys delectorum | reverse complement strand
GATTTTTTTTTTGAGGCAGGGTTTCTCTGGGTTGACCTTGTTGTCCTGGAACTCTCCATAGACCATGCTGTCCTTGAACTCAGCCTGCCTCTGCCTCCTGAGTGCCAGGACTAAAGGTGTGCACCACTCTGCCTAGCTCTATGCAGAAGTTTTAGTAGGTTCATGCAATCCTATAATAGACCACACATGCTACTTGATTTAAAATTTTATTACATTATTTGTGTATATGTGAGGGATGTACACATGTCAGGATATACATGTGGAGGTCATGGGGCAACTTGCTGGAGTTGGCTCTCTCCTTACTTGTGGAGTTCAGGGAATCAACTCAGATTATCAGTGAGGGGGAAATACCTTCACCTGAGTCATCTTGCCAGCCCCAGGTACTTGACTTTCTAAGTACTGTCATCATCTTTTCTGTGTTTTTTTTTTTTTTAAGAACAACTGCTAGCTGGGCGGTGGTGGTGCACGCCTTTAATCCCAGCACTTGGGAGGCAGAGGCAGGCAGATTTCTGAGTTTGAGGCCAGCCTGGTCTACAGAGTGAGTTCCAGGACAGCCAGGGCTACACAGAGAAACCCTGTCTCGAAAAACCAACCAACCAACCAACCAAACACCCATCTGTTATATAGATGACATCAAATTTGTAACCTTTCTGAGCTCTAGGATATTAAGGTTGATATTTTCTCATAGGTATGTGTGGGTGGCACATGTGCTTCCTCATGTTTTAAATCTTTTTTTTCCTCTCACGTCTAGGGTCTGAATATAATACAACTTATTTAATAACCTTCCTATTCATCAGCATGTAGATTGTTTCCTTTTTCTATTGAAAAAAAGAAGTACCTTGTTTGACATTTTTTGTGTTTTTAATTATTTCTATGGTTTAGCTGTGGCATCCCTGAGTCAAAAAGCACCCATCCTTAGCTTACTGGTAAATATTGCAAGGGCAGCACATGGCAAAGGCTTAACTGGAATGGCTTCTGTTAGTGACCAATGCCATAACCATACATTCAGAAAAAGTGTGGACAATGTACAGGGATGATCTGTGCTCCATCTGAATGCGCCTTGTGGTCCATGAGCAGCTCCCAGCTGTGCTCTGCTGACAAGCACAGAACAATGATGGCCACCCTTGGGTCTTACCAGAGAACATCTCTGGCTGTGTTCTCTTATGCAGGTTGGTACATGATCACAGTCTCTCAAGAGTTCATTGTTAACCTGAGGGGCTATGCCAGCTCTGCTAAGTGCTCTTAATAACCTGAATGTTTTCTGGAGTGTTTACTCAAGGAACAGAGCTACTAATTGTTGTGACTCTTGGATCATTACTTTCCTTTTTACTTTGCTTGCTTCTTTTAACCGTTTTCCCATCTTTTACTCAATGCTGATTTAGTTATATCATTTGTGTATATACAAGAAAGTATTGGAGGTACCAAGAAAGGCTTAATGTAAGTGACTAGATATCATAATCCTTTAAAACACACGATTATAAGCTAGATTTTTTTTTTTCTGCAGTGGATTGTTACACTGGGAGAAGAGTGTGTGTAACGGGAGAGGCAGAAATAATTATCTTATTGAAATGTAGGCTCAGAAACTATTTCCAGGCCAATGGAAATGTTTTGAGTTGTTCCTGTAAGCTAGCATATGGAAAATATAACAATAAGTAAGGTGACTGTACACAACAATAATGTATTGTGTGTTTCAAAAAAAAAAAAAAAAAAAAAAACCCTAAGGACTGGCTTTAGCTCAGTGAGCAAGTGGTTCCTTCAGCAACACGGAGAGCTATTTAAAAAAGGTAAAGGAGGCCAGGCGCGGTGGCCAGGTTTGTACAGTGAGATCTTGTTTGAAAAAAGAATCATATAGAAACGACCAGTGTTTCGGGGTTAGGGTAAGATACACTTGCCTTAGCCAGTGTTTCAGGGTTAGGGTAAGATACACTTGCCCTAAGGCAAGCTTGTGAGTCCCAGCACTCAGCAGAATCACTTTCGTGGAGGAGTTGGAGAACTCGTCTGGGCAAGGTTCTCAGTCTCTGACTTTGTCTCATCTCTGTCTCTCTCCAACAATGGTAATAGTAATTGGAAATGCATACCTTAATTTGAACATTATGTAATATATACAGTGTATCAAAACAACACATGCTCCGGAATATGTAAAAACTTTTGTGCATCAATTAAGATGATATTAAAAGTATAGGAACGGCTTCTCAAGGATAGGTTAAAATGCAAATATCTTCCCACGGATAAGACTTACTCCTGTGTTATTCAGAAACAGTAGGAGAATGGAGCCAAAGGTAGTTTTACTGTAACATTTTTTGAGTCTCTTCTGAGTTAGTTGCTAGGGATTAAGAAAAATAAGACACTTTAGTCCTTGAATAACTCACTTTCTTTCTCTGTTTTTGCCATTTTTTAAAAAAAAGATTTATTTATTTCATTTATATGAGTACACTGTAGCTGTCTTCAGACACACCAGAAGAGGACATCAGATCCTTGTGAGCCATCCATCATTGGTGGCTGGGAATTGAACTCAGGACCTCTGGAAGAGCAAGCAGCCAGTGCCTCTTAACTGCTGAGCCATTTCTCCAGCCCTGAATAACTTACTTTCATGAGCACATTCTATGAGAGAAAAGCTGTCTAATACTGGACATGACATGAAGTGTGAAGGGAGCAGGGAGGAGAGACAGTGAGTTTTGTCCCAGGTGCCATGAAAGGGATGAAAGGGATGAGCAGGACTTGGCTGAGATATGATAGAAGGGCTGCTGGGATTCAACAGAGGTCGTTTCCAGGAAGGGAGAATAAGAGGCTTTATTAGTAAAGCGTTGGATCCCTGGTGCACTTGTGACCTTGGAAGACACCGAAAGTTACTAATAAACCCTAAGGTTTGTAGGTCTCTGGTGGAGCATCTAGGGACTCCGTAAGGTGTGGATTCTGATTCTGAAGGTCTGGGGTGGACCTGCATTTCTAATGAGGGCCCAGAGGCTCTGTGGACCACACTGAGAGAAGAAAGGCTGTAGGCACTGCGGATTGTGATTTCCCTTGTCCTATCAGTTGGCACAACTTTGGAGCAAAAAGCAGAGCACGAGATTCGCCTTTTGCTCTAAGCAAATTAATACAAAGCAGCTGGAGGCTCTCTTTGGAAAGTACGGCACTGCAAGAACAAGTTGTGATTGTACTTGTGGCAGCCTGGGTACAAATAGAGACTGACCCATCCTGGAGGTCGCCTACTCAGATGACACGGGAGCCAATGCTACAAGGAAGGGGATGGACAGGTCTGGATTGGCTTAGCCAGTTCCTGTTGATCAAAGTGGTTGTTCAGTGGTGAAACCTTGAGATGAGTCTTGGGGTCTGTGGTGGAGGTTGGGAGGAGGGTGGGACACTTGGAATTGTCACAGGCTTTTAATTGTTTCGGGGGTTCCTTCAGCATAATTAGAAAACACGAACCAGTGTAGTGTTTCCAGCTATTTTGACTATGTCTTTTCAGATGTTTAGCTTGTAGTGAGAGAATAGCCACACCATTTTGGGATGCTCGATTTAAATTCCTGATGGTTTTTGTTTGTTTGTTTGCTTTGTTTTAAATCTAAAACTGCTTACTCTTTGTAGGTCAGTTAAGAAGAAATGACATTTCGGGGTTGTCACAGTTGAACAAATGGTCTGAAATCCATCCTTCCTGTTCTGGTTTCCTATGCAGCCCTTGGTTTCCTCTGTTTTGATGAAGCCAGTACCAGTGACTGTGGCAATGGGTTGGTAATGTGGCAAAATGGAGCCTGTGGTCAGAGAAGTGCTGGAGGGTGTGCCTGCTGTGTGATCTCCAAAAGACATTGTTGACTGTTACTATCTTCCCTGCTGGCCCAGATGGTTGTGAAATGTAGTGAGCAGAATTCATAAGACTAAGGGAAGAGGTAGATCAAATAATTATTATCCAGAAGAACTCCAGCTCTGGCCACGCCTTTCTTTTTTGTGTGGGGTGGGGTTTGGTGGGGGTGTGTTTCCATACAGGGTTTCTCTGTGTAGCCCTGGCTGTCCTGGAACTCACTCTGTAGACCAGGTTGGCCTTGGACTCAGAAATCCACCTGCTAAGTGCTAGGGATTAAAGGCGTGTGCCACCACTGCCCGGCTGGCCATGCCTTTCTTAACCCAGTGAAGTATCCAGTTTACGTAGACGATCAGGAGCCGACCACGTGGCTGGAGTTTAGCACCGGGGATTAGGATACTTTCATTAGCTTTATTGACAAACGGGTCCTACATCAGGACCCCTGTATAGATAAGATTGGTCCAGAATAAGCGCAGTTAAAACTCACTGAGAATAGAACCAGATAGATACAGGAGTTTGTTGAGGAAAATGATAAAACCCAGAGGCTGAAGGAGCCTAGATAGGAGGATCCCGCCCTGCAAAGTGGACTCACGACAGCTTTTTATATGTCACCAGATCAAGGTCAGGACACACGTCATCTAGTTCCTGGGTCTTGTCCACTTTACTTGGTCACAGGGTATCTAGATATTCTGCTAAACGTTTCTGGTATGTCTGTATCTTTTAGGATGATACTACTAACATTCGCTTTATTTGATTTAGTCAGGCCGATTGCCCTTCTTTTCTTTTTCTTTTTTTATGCTTAGTCAATTTTTATTGGATATTTTATTTATTTACATTTCAAATGTTATCCCCTTTCCCGATTCCCGCCCCCCAAACCTCCTACCCCATCCTCCCTCCTTCTGCTTCTATGAGGGTGTGCCCCCACCTGCCCACCCCAGACTGCCTTCCTTAATATGGTTGGGCATCACCTAATTTGTTGAAGGCCTGAGTAAAACAAAAGGCAAGAGAGAGGAAGAATTCGCTTCCTCTCCGCGTGGCTGTTAGGGCGGGGGCATCCTATCTCAGTTGTTCTTGAACTGGGATTTTTACCGACTGCTTGGTTCCCAGCTAAGCCCGGTGCTGCCAGCTTCGCTGGCTACCCTGCTTGCAGATGCCAGATTAAAGGATAACCACTGGGGTGCCTCCATAATTGTGAACTCATTCGTTACAGTAAACATCTGTGTTAATGAGTTCTTTAGAACACTCACAGGAGTTTTCCATCCGTCTGAATTTGGAGAAAGCTTGTTTTGAGAACGATGGGTATGAGGCGCTACTCTCCAGTGTGTGCGTCCGTTCCTTGCTTGGTTCACCCTTGGCTTACTGCTTGTTCAGAAGCCATGGTTTTTTTTTTTTTTTTTTTTTTTAGTAGAAAAATAGTATTTAGAAAGTGAGATTTAGGTCTAAGTTATATTTTTAGGCCAAAGCACATGGATGTCATTAATGGCTCAGTAAACGTGTTGACAGAGACTCTTAAAGGAGACTACACTAAAGAGTCCTCTGCCAATGTCAGTAAATCCTAGCATCAATTTGAATTAATTATTATTTGTTTCTTCCCTATTCCTTTATTTCTTGCATTGTTTTTTTTATTTTTCTTTTCTTATGTCATAGTCTAGTATACTAAAAACAAAACCAACCAACCAAAGCCTCCTCACCTCATTTATTCTCTAAGTGACCTGCCATTCATTTAGCAGACCTTGGGTGATGCCAGTACCGACCGAGCTGGGATCTGCGCAGTACGATCATCTTCTTTAAATTGTTCTTTGGATGGCATATCTTATCCATTTTTTCACTTGTAGTGTATTGGCATCTTTAGGTAGGAAGTATTCATACATAGCACATGGTTAGAGTACACATATAAAACACGTTTATATATAACATGTATTATCACTGTCTGTGCAGGGGTAGGTACTATGACATGTGTGTGGAGGTTAGATGATAATTTCCTGGGAAGAGAAAGTACATTATCTCATTAAAAAGCTAATTATTCCTCCTATCTCTCTCCCTTTTTCTTTTTTTTTTTTTTTTAAGGAAGATTTACTTATTTTGTATTGTGTACATTCAGAAGAGAGCAACAGGTCCCATTACAGATGGTTGTGAGCCATCATGTGGTTGCTGAAAATTGAATTCAGGACCTCTGGAAGAACAGTCAGTGGTCTTAACTGTGGAGCCAGTTCACCACTGAGGATCTCTCCAGCCCTCCTTCCATCTCTTTAGCATGGCTTAAGGTGAACCAGCTCTTCCTGAGGTAAGGTGATTGGCAGGCTAAAAAGGAAGAGATAGATTTCCTTCTTTTGACAGTTTGACAGTAATAGTTTTCATTAATGAGCCTTCAACGATACTGTAACACTGGGATTACTGATGCAAACTTTTTGGCTTGAGAAATTCAAGGTAGGTACTGAGAATCAAACTCAGGTCCTCACGCTTACATGGCTAGCACCTTACTAACTGATTCCTCCTGGGTCCCCTACTGCCTGTGTACTGAATATTCTTCTAATTCTCTTTTTTTTTCTTTTTTCTTTTTCTTTTCTTTCTTTCTTTTTTTTTTTTTTTAACTTTCTTCACATCTTCTTGTAGTTTCTCAAAGTTGTTTTAAAGGATTTGATAGATTAACTATGTAGTTTTTTTCCCCCCCTGGGTAAATTTCTATGTTCTTTCTTTGAGGCTATAGACTCTAGTAGAAAGAAAACGCTAACCAACAACTGGGTTTTGGTTTTTGTTTTTTCCAAGGGATTGAACCCAGGGCTTTGTATCTGTTAGGTCAGAGCTCTACCATAGCCACCCTCGCCCCCTTTTTTTTGGAATGGGCCAAATGTTTATCTGCATGCTTTGTGATTTCTGTTTTGTTACTGTTGAAAATTACATGGGAATCTAATAATGTGGCCACTCACAAATTGTATTCTCTTATGTTTGTTTGCTTTGTTTTAAACTGTTGATCCTAAATTTTGTGTTTCACTCTTGGAAGCTTCCTCTGAACACAGACAAATAGATGTGTGAACTTAAGGCCCTTTCTGGTCTTTCTGTCTCTGCGCCCTTCTCTGGGCTCATATGATCATGTTCTAATTTTCCCTGGCTATGCTTTGAGTGCACCAGTCTCTAATGTGTAGCTCCCAAAAGGTAAAAACCAGAAAAAAGGAGAGGGAAGAAAGATACTGGCCCTTTAAATACTTTGGGCATCATGTCAGCAGGACAACAGAGAAGGGAAATGCAAAAACAGTGCCTACTTACCTTTCTCTACATCTCCCAGTGTCCAGAGCAACTGTCAGGATCGAGTACGGATGTTGGCCTTAATTTCACTCACGTTTTTTCTTGCAGGACATGCGCAGGTTGTTCCAGGGACATGCACAGATGCCTGTCAGGGAGTGTCACTTGAGGAATGGTTAGTTATTACTGTGCTAAGAGCTGAAAGTGACCTAGATTAAGTGCCATTTACCCTTCCTCCCCCCAAGCCTTCTGTTGGAAGTTGTAAACCTTCAGCACATAACAGTGTTTGAAAATAATTACACCTGACAGATAGAGCCAGGGCAACTGCTGGCCAGGGAGAGACAGGTTCCTGGTGTGTCTTACTCTGCCTCCTCCCCAGAATCTTCTCCCTAGATATCCATTTTGAGTCTTCTTGACTTTTCTTTTGGGCTTCTTATTTCAACTTAGAGAAGAGCCTACCTATCCACATTTGACTGTAGGGGGTTCCTGCAAATGCTATGGCTGGCAGAGGAATGATCAGAGCGAGGAAAGAAGGAAATCTTGTTCAACATGAATTGTAAGGACAATTTTGGAATTTCAGTTTCTTTTTAAAAAAAAAAAAACCACAGAAATATTTTAAGAATACATTTTCACTTTAATCCCAGGTGTGGAGTACGGGGCTGGTTCAGGCTGTCCACAGCAGATGAGTCTGATAGGCCTTGTGCTCTGGCAGATGATTTTACCTACTGTAGACATTTTCTGTAAGTGTGCGTTGTGTTCAGTTAGAGCATAGGTATGAAGTCTGGGAACTTCAGCTAGAAATGCTAGGACCCCGAGAGGTGGGTTGTTGGCCTCGGCTTGCTAAGTAGTTGTGTGCAAAGAAGAAACAACAAGTAGAAATTAGATATCCTAACAGTGAAGCTTAAGTTGCCCCAAGAAATTTGTCAGCAGGAAGTAGTCTAATGATAACATCACCCCCTTGCCATCCCCCAACTTTAATCAGCAATCTCTTTTCTTTTCTCTCTATCCTCTTTTTCCTTATCTAGTGTTAGTGGACTGAAAGAGTGGAAAAAGAGTGGAGAAGGATGGAAGAAAGAACAACCCACAAAGTAGCAAAAAACTGGCAACAGTGACTTAGCTGCTGTTGGTTCAACCTTCTAGAGTCTGACACCAGGCGGTTTATTTAGGCATATTTAAATACAGTGTATCTTTGGAAAAAAGTTTCCTAGTAACAATGATCTCTACTCGGTGGGCATAATGAATTTTGATGTGGTCTTGGTCATGTCTATAACACAGAGGTCATCAGGCTATAAAATACACATGACATCTCCCCTAAGGATGGGTTTTATTGATTGAGAATTCTCAAGACAAAGGTCTAAGGAGGGAGAGTCTGGGATAAAAATAGTCTGGGGAATTAAATGTGGCCAGGCCATACAGAGTGCAGATCATCCACCAGGCTGTTAACTGGCCCTCTGCAGAGCACTAAACTCTCTCAGTTTCTGAGCATTCTCTTCAGCCCCAGCCCCATAGTTTTAATGTTTTACTTTGATTACCTACATTTTTAAAATGTTTTTAATGCATGGTATAAGATGACAACTGAAATTGCTCTCTTAATACAATTGCCAATAAATTGTCACATATCATCTGTTAACCAATTTTTTGTTTAAGATTTACTTATTTTATTTTATGTATGTGAGTTCACTGTTGCTCTCTTCAGACACACCAGAAGAGGGCACCGGATCCCATTACAGATGGTTGTGATCCACCCTGTGGTTGCTGGGAATTGAACTCAGGACCTCTGGAAGAGCAGTCAGCATCCTTAACCACTGGACCATCTCTCCAACCCAATTTTATTTTTAAAAATTATGTTTGTTTCCTTAATTGTGTTTGTGTGGGGGTCTATGTCATAAGTCACATATGTAGGCCAGAGGATAACCTGCACGAGTCAGATAGAACCTGGATCATGGATCATCAGACTTGACGGCAGGCATCCTCACCTGCTGAACCACTTTGCTGACCCCTGATATAATATATATATATATATTACTGTGTATGTATAGATCCCAAAAGAGGCCAGCAGAGGGGGTTCAGATCCTTTGGAACTGGAGTTACAGGCAATTGTGAGCTGCCTGATGTGGGTGCTGGGAACCAAGCTGAGGTCCTCTGAAAGAGCAGGAAGCATTCCTGAGCTCTTCTCTCTAGCTCCTCATATATTAACTCTTATATGTTGCAGACCATTTCTGGATTATATACTTCCCCAGTTATTTATTCTTATATCAATATTGACATCTTTAAAAAATTTTGTTGGTATTTATATATATATCATCTTAACATACTATCTTAACCTTTGTTCTTCTTTTTTTTTCTTCTTCTTTTTTTAATACCTGTCTTAGTTACTGTTTTACTGCTGTGAACAGACACCATAACCAAGGTAACTCTTATAAGGACAACATTTAATTGGGGCTGGCTTACAAATTCAGAGGTTCAGTCCATTATCATCAAGGCAGGAACACAGCAGCATCCAGGCAGGCATGGTGCGGGCAGATTTGAGAGTTCTACATCTTCATCTGAAGGCTCCTAGCAGAAGACTGGTTTCCAGGCAATTAGGATGAGGGTTTTAAAGCCCACACTCACAGTGAAATACCTACTTCAACAAGGCCACACCAATTCCAACAGGGCCTTGCCTTCTAATCGTGCCACTCTCTGGCCCCCATAGGTTTCTTCAAACATATGAGTCTTTGGGGGCCACACCTAAACACAGCACAATGCAAAATACATTTTGTCCAACTTCAAAAGTCCCCATAGTCTATAATAGTCTCAACAATGTTAAAAGCCCAAAATTCAAAGTCTCCTCTGAGATTCATCCAATCACTTAGCCATAATCTCCAAAGCAAGACAGGAAATCAGCTGGGCAAACTCCAAACTCTGCATCTCCATGTCTGATGTCAAATCGGTCTTTAGATCTCCAACCCCTTTTTCACTGTTGACTAAAACAAACTTCTTTCTCCTGGGCTGGTTCCACTCCCTGTTAGTAGCTTTTCTCAGCAGATAGCCCATGGCGCTGGCATCTTGGGGTCTCCAAGGCAACTTCAACATTATAGCTTCATGTTTCAGTGTCTGAGATCCACACATAATCTTTTGTGCTCCTCCAAAGGGCTGGTGGCACTTCTCCACCTCTGCCCTCTGTAGCATTCTAAGCTTAGGTTGATCCATTCTATTGCTGCTGCTGTTTTTGGTGATCATCCCATGGTACTGGCATTTCCAATATGCTGAGGTCTTCTGATGCAACTAGGCTTCACTAATAACCTCTCATGGGCTCCCTTCATAGTGCCAAGCCTCCAATCCTTTGCATGACCCCTTCAGTCCTGGGCAATCAACTGCAACTGAGGCTGCACCTTCACCACTGGCCTTCCATGGCCTCTCATAGTGCCAAGCTTCAGCTGCTCTTCATGACCCCCTTGATGTCTTCAAAACCAGTACCACTTGGGTGACTCTTACACATTACCAAGTACAGCTGCAGCACAAGGCTTCTCTAGAACACAGCTTCTTTGTGCTCTCAGAAAACACTTCCCAGAAGATTTCACCTCAGTGATGCTGGTCTCTTCTTAATCACCACTAATTTCTTAGCTCCAGCTAACCAGCATCAATTGTCCCAGTAGACCCTTCTATTCTGGACTCTAAAGCCAAAACCACATGGCCAGAGCTTCCGAGTTCTGCTGCTTGCTGGGGCTGAAACATGTCTGCCCTGCTTGTTTAAGTATAACATTATCACCAGCTTTTTGTTTTGGAACTCCTTCACTGCCTAAGCTTGGCTGTCCTGAAACTTGCTTTGTAGATGGACTTTGAACTCAGAGATCTTCATGCCTGCTTCCTAAGCACTAGAATTAAAGGTGTGGTCCACCAAACCTGTATTTAAATTTTTCTTCACCTAGAACTTGTTCTGTTCTAGGCTGAACTCAGAGATCTCCTCGTCTTTGCCTACTGGGATTAAAGGCTTGTACTACCATGCCTGGATCTAAATTTAGCTGGGTGGGATCTTGCCCTAACATCACTAGTCCCTTAATTCAATTTAATTTTTTTTTTGAGACAGGTTTTCTCTGTATAGCCCTGTAGCCTTGGCTGTCCTGGAACTCACTCTGTAGACCAGGCTGGCCTCGAATCAATTTAATATTCTCGAAAACAGGATTAAGCTCTATTTCACTTCGTGATGCCCCTTTAATACTCAAACCATATATTTAATATTTTTCTTTTCTCTGCTTGCTATGCTTATTTAAAATGCTCTTCATGAGACTTCACCAGCAATGTCTTCACCAGTCTATGATGGGCATTTCTGAGACTTCCTTTGTCTGGGCAAATTAATCTGAGTCTCTTCACTTTAGCATCAGGCAGACTCTTCAAACAAGGGCAAAAAGTAGCCACATTCTTCATCAAAATATCACAAAACAGTCTCTAGCCCACATACTGAAGTTCTTTTCCACTGAAACCTCTAGGGCCAGGTCTGCAGAATTCAAGTCACTCTCAGCAACAAAGTCTTCCATATTCCTACTAGGATAGCCATTAAGCCCCACTTAAAACATTCTACTGCTTTCCAAATCCAAAGTCCCCAAATCTACATTCTTTCAAACAAAAGCATGGTCAGGCCTATCACAGCAATACCCTAGTCTCTGGTATCAACCTCTATATTAATCAGGATTCTCTAGAGTCACAGACCTTATGGAATGTCTCTGTATGTTAAGGGAATTTATTGTGATGACTCAGTCTGTAGTCCAACAATGGGCAGCTATGGATGGGAAGTCCAAGAACTTAGTAGTTGCTCAGTCCCACAAGGTTAGATATTTGGGCTACTTCTGTAGAAGTAGGTCCCAACAGATGTGCTGGCAAGTAAGTACAAACAGTAGAAAAAGAGTGAGCCTTCCTCTTTCCAATGTCCCTATGTAGGCCTCCAGAAGAAGGTGTGGTCCAAGTTAAAGGGGTGTACCACCTTGCCTGGATCCGGGACTTGCTTTGTCCCAGGCTGACCTTGAACTCAGAGATCTCCTGCTGAAGTCTCTTGGGATTAAAAGTGTGTACTACCTTGCCTGGGCTTTTCATGGCCACAATGCCTCAAGATCTCCATGCCAAGATCCAGGTCAGAAACTCATGTCTTCCAGCCTCAAGACCTGGATCACAGGTGTGCCCTTTAATTCTGGATTGTAGTTCATTCCAGATATAGTCAAGTTGACAACCAGGAATAGCCTTTACAATCCACTCCTTGTCAAGTTAACACAAATCATATCTCATGTCCAAATGAAACAATAATCAGGCCATAAATACATCAAACATGATATAACTATTCCTTGTACAATCACAAACACACATGTAAATTTAGGATGGGTCAATGTCCTTTGGGAACATTCTTTTAGTATCTCAATTTAATACCGATTAATGTTAAAGAAATTGGAAAAAAGCATAAATATATATACAAATGTGTTTTTAACAAAATAAAACAGAAACACTCATATTTCTTTAGAATCCTCATTTCTGCAACTGGTCACGTGGCCTTAGATGGTATTTATAACTACCTTCCTCTATTACCCATTCTGTATTTCCTCTGTCCTCTGCAAGCACCTCAGCAGGTTTTGGCTTTTTTCTTGGAGGAGTGACCCATACCTTCATTCCTGATGGGTCTGTGCCCTTTGTCATCCTGCTTGGATTAAGGTGTTGTAGTTCCCATTGGCTTTAATCCAGGATATGGTAGTATTAGAGATGCTCTAAAGGATCTCCTGCACTCCAGACATAATCCTGCTTACCTCCATTGTGGAGAGGCAATCCAATTTCCCCATGGTAATCTGGATCTATCATCCCTCCTAACACTGTTATTCCTTTCTTAGCCTGTTGGTTTAAGAGCATTAGAAATCGAAAATGACCAGGGAGATGTCTGAGCTTCCAGTTCAATGGAATGTTTGTGGTAGCTCCTGGTAGATGCATTGCCCCTCAAACCAAAACTTCTAGGCCAGTAGAACCTAGGGTTATAAGGACAGGAAGCAAAGCTTTCCTAGAGGGTCATCAGGAGTGATAGTAAGCGGAACTCTTCCCTTTTCCACCCCTTGATCCCTGGTCCAATGGATTCTGGCTATAGGGGAAACTACCGTATTTCAGATGTTGATTCAAAGCATATACTGCCTTTTGAAGAATTCTGCCCCAGCCTTCCTTGCTGCTGCTACCTAATTGGCACTGTAACTGTGTCTTCAAAAGGCTACCCCATCTTTCTATCATGCCAACTGTTTCAGGATGGTGGGGAGCATGGCAAGACCAGTGGATTCCACGATCATGGGCTCACTATCATACTTTTCTAGCTGTGAAATGAGTTCCTTGGTCAGAAGCAATACTGTGTGGAATACCATGACAATGGCTAAGGTATTCTGTAAGTCCACGGATAGTGGTTTTGGCAAAAGCATTACATTCAGGAAAGGCAAACCCATAACCAGAATAAGTATCTACTCCAGTAAGAACAAAACATTGTCCTTTCCACAGAAGAAGTGGTCCAAAATAGTCAACCTGCCACCAGGTTGCTGGCTGGTCACCTCTATGAATGGTGCCATATCTGGGGCTCAGTGTTGGTCTCTGTTGTTGGCATTCAGTAGCAGTTGTAGCCAGGTCAGCCTTGGTGAGTAGAAGACCATATGGTTGAGCCCAAGCATAACCCCTATCTTGGCCACCATGGCCACTTTGTTCATGTGCCCATTGAACAATGACAGGGATAACTGGGGAAAGAGGCTGTCTACTTTTTTTTTTTTTTTCTTTTTAAAAAGGAACATTACATTTCATCACAAAGTAGATTTAATTGAGCCAACAGAAGTCAAGAATCACTCACTGAAAACCCAAAGTCCAAAATGTTCCCAAACCTAAAACTCCTTGATTCCCATTGCAGCACCAGACACCACAAGTCGGAAACCATATATATAGTGGACTTGGTGGGATGGAACACTGTCAAAACAAGCACATCGAAAAGCAGGGGAGGGGGAGGCAACAGGGGTTTGTTCTTGTTTTTGTTGTTTGTTTCTTGGAGGGGAAACTGGGAAAGGAGAAATCATATGACATGTAAATAAAGAAAATACCCAATAAAAAAAATAATTAAAAAAGAAAGAAAGAAAGAAAATGGTGGACCAGGGGATGATAAGACAGATGAGCAGTTAAGGGTGTCACTACAGAGGCTGTCTACTTGAATAATTTTTTATTGATTTAAGTTTTATTGCATTATGATGAGAAAAGATACATAATTTCAATTTATCTGAATTTGTTAGCATTTAAAAACATATTTTAAGTAAATAGAATTACATCACATTCTTCTTTCCCTTTGTACCCCAACTCCTCTCAGAGACCCCCCTTCAATACCTACCATACCTTTCATTTTTTATTTTATCATATTTTTTAAAATTTATAAAATATTGTAACAATAAAAATGAGTATTATAAAAGTTGTTTGATATTAATCAGTTGAACAGAC
>JADRCD010221736.1:11568-39386 GCA_019843815.1 Montemys delectorum | reverse complement strand
GATGGCTATATGAACTTCTACATCCAGTCAGAATGATATAGAAGGCAGAGGAAGGAGTTGAGGGTTGGTTTCAAGGACAGGCACATTTGAGATACTCATTTGTCACAACTTTCCACCATATGCTCTTTCAGGAAATGGGATAAGTCAGATCATGAGTTAGGATTTACTTAAGTTGGTTGGTCCCTAGGGGCCACTAGGCTACAGTGATATATCCTAGAGCATTTGGGTCATTCAAATTCCACGAGTCAGGGCCATTCAGCATGGTGGCATTCTAGGTAGTATTTTGTCTTCGTTTTCAAGCCTTCATCCAGTCTTATCTGTATTCACTCACTGGTCCATGTACAGATACAGACAGCAAAGTCTTCAGTGATTGTGAAAATCTCTGATTTTGCCTGTGCTTGAAACTTGATGGAATCAAGGAGGACCTTTACTATATTGTATCCTAGTGTGGTATCTCCCTTGGGATGGGAAGTGCTGTCCTTTCAGCTTATAAAGATGGGACTTTGTACAAGGAGAAAGGAATGGGTCGATTTGCATTTTTCTACATGTTGACCACCAGTTGAGCCAGCACCATCTGTTGAAATGCTGTCTTTTTTCCACTGTATAGTTTTAGCTCCTTTGTCAAAGATCAAGTGACCATAGGTGCATGGGTTCATTTCTGGGTCTTCAATTCTGTTCCATTGATCTACCTGCCTGTCACTGTACCAGTACTATGCAGTTTTTATCACAATTGCTCTGTAGTACAGCTTAAGGTCCCGAATTGTGATTCCACCAGAAGTTTCTTTATTGTTGAGAATAGTTTTGGCTATCCTGGGTTTTTTGTTATTCCAGATGAATTTGCAAATTGCTCTTTCTAAGTCTGTGAAGAATTGAGTTGGAATTTTGATGGGAATTGTATTGAATCTGTAGATTGCCTTCGGTAAGATGGCCATTTTTATATATTAATCCTGCCAATCCATGAGCATGGGAGATCTTTCCATTTTCTGAGATCTTCTTCGATTTCCTTCTTCAGAGACTTGAAGTTCTTGTCAAACAGATCTTTTACTTGCTTAGTAAATGGTTATTAGCCCAGAAGTTTGGAATACAGGAAGAACAACCCACAAACCACAAGAAACTTAAGAAGAAGGAAGACCAAAAGGTGGACATTTCATTCCTTCCTAAAAAGGGGAACCAAATACCCACAGAAGGAGTGGCAGAGATTAACTATGGAGCAGAGACTGAAGGAAGGACAAGCATATAGCTATCTCCTGAGAGGCTCTGACAATACCTGACCAATACAGATGTAGAAGCTCACAGCCATTCATTGAACTGAGTACATGGTCCCCAATGAAGGAGTTAGAGAAAGGTTCTATGGAGCTGAAGGGTTTGCAGCCCCTTAGGATGAACAACAATTACCAACTAGTACCCTCAGAGCTCCCAGGGACCCAAACACCAATCAAGGACTATACCTGGTGGGACTGAATGTTCTGGCAGCATGTGTATAGTAGAGGATCGCAAATTCGATCATCTATAGGAGTAAAGAACCTTGGCCTTGTGAAGGTTTTGTGCCCCAGTGTAGTGGAATCCCAGGGCCAATAAGTGGGAGAGGGTGGGGTGCCAGGCATGGGGAGGGGGGAGGCAAAAGGGGTTTGTTCTTGTTGTTTTTGTTTGTTTGTTTGTTTGTTTGTTTGTTTTTTGGAGGGGAACCTGGGAAAGGAGAAATTTACATGTAAATAAAGAAAATATCTAAAAAAAATAAATTTAAAAAAATAAAATAAAAGGTGGGACTTTAGCGTCATCCCTGAAGCCTGCTGAATCCCAAGTTCCTCATTTTTCCTCCCTGAGGAAATCTAACAAAAGAATGAGCCACTAATATTTGGACTTTATTAATTGACGGTAATCTATTTTCTCTGCTTGAACCTGCTAACAATCCTTAGAATAGGGTGGTCTTCACTATTTACTCAAATCAGTTCTAAACTTTGACCTCACTGAAAATAGAAAAAGCATTTCGAGACACTGAGATGTACCTTGATCTATACCCAGCTCTATATTCACAGCTAAGTCATGTTAATGTTTACATCCCCATGATCACATAAGTTTCAATTTTGGAAACATATTCATTTTACTCAACTTAGGTTATTTTGGGAATACAGAGTAGGACACTTTCTAAAGAAGCTTTTAAAACTTAGGCACAAACGTTTCATATTCAGCTTGCTTTAATCTTCCCATTTAATTTAACTCACCTGATTGGAATTAACTGAAAACATACCAAAAGCATTAGCTCTCTGATGAAGAAGGCTTTCCCTCCGTGTCAGAGTATAGTTCTCAGAGCAGCAATTATACTTACATTTTTAATTTTTAAAAATGCCTGAAGAAAAAAAGAAAGACCCATCTACTCTGACCAGTTATAGAAGAGTGACCTTGTTAACAGAAATAATAGTATTTTCTGAAATATTTTATTGCATATACAATGGTAATGGGCAAAAACGCCCCAAATTTAAAGTGTAAAATTCAATGAGTTTTATATATAAACATACCAGACAAACCACAAAGCAAATCATATAAAATATCCCTGGTACCAGATGTTTTCCCGAGTCTCTTCTCATTCATGGGCCCATCTAAAGTCAACTGGCATTGTGTCTTTCATCACAATAAATTGGTTACATCCTTTAATTTCATATAAGTAGACTTATAAAGTATATATTCATTTCTAGTTTCTTTCCCCATTATGTACCTTTGAGACCCCTTCATTCTGCTGATTTTAGAGGTATTTTCTTCTGTCATATTTCTGTGTAGTTGTACAGTTTGAGGAAATAGCTTTATGTTGTACTGAGTAGGACATTTTAGAATAATTTCACTCCATCCTAGGCTGAGTGTGAGAAGCAAGGAATGGAGTTGTAATTGTATAAATGAAGATGAAATTTACCTAAATAGATGTGTCTCATGTTTCAAGAGAAAACTCAGCTTACAACCATGACAATGTCTCTCAGTTATAAACTGTGACACCTGAGACTATAAAGCTCTTGGGGATAGTTTAATTATAACCCATAGTGATATAACTCAGATTTCTCAATATCCTTTCACCAAGTATTAGCATTGCCTCCTACTTTTGGGAGAAAATAGACTGCCTTGTCATCTATTAGCAGACAAAATTTCTTTTTCTTTCAACATTGCCCATAAAATAGAGTTAACAGGTTCTTTGATGTATGCATATGAAGAAGTATGTGCATACAGATGCACATGTGTACACATGCCCATGCCAGTCACTCATTAACCTCTAGTGATGTTCCTATTTTGAGATAGGTCTCCCACTGCCCTCGGGTTTGCCAGTAAGGCCAGGCTGACTATCTCTACCACCCCAAAAAGCCATGGCTGGCTTCCTTTCTCCACATAAATACTAGGAACTACACTATTTTTTCCTGCTTGTTCAGCAATTTGTGGACTCCTGGCTCTGACCCACAGACCATGTGACCTGAGTCACTTCACCACATCTCAGCTGCCATGGTCATTTGTTTTCTAAGTGCTCATTAAAAGTCTGCGTAGAGGCTGACCAAAACTACTGCTTGAATATATTCTGAACAAAATGAATACAAAATATATCAGCGTTAGAATCCACCCCATGACCCCGCTATTGTATTTAGCCATATTGTTTTTTTAATGAATCCTTAGGTAGTTTCCAATTGGTAGCTACATGGAATAAAGGTAACTGAACTCTTATACATGTCTGTATTTTGTTGGTCATGTATCCTCACTTTTGCAAAAAAAATAAAACAAATAAATAAATAAACTTTTGCAAAAGAACATTTTTTAAAAATCATAAAAACCAAACATATGGTAAAATTGCATCTTTCAGCCATACCTTATATTGCCAAAATATGACTACGCAATGTGATTTTACCAAAACACCATTCTACCAGTATATAATCATTCGAGTGTTTTATGACAAAATGCCATTTGCATATTCTCTCTCCATGACAATGGTTTTCCTGCTCTTCTCCCCAAGCCCAGTGTTATAAAGATACAGTTTTACCATAGTCTGGTTTGCACGACAAAGATACATCTGTATCATAATCTTGCTTTCAAAATGTTTACCCCCAAATTAGCCATCATCTCAATATTGTTTCTAAAGGATGAGCTTTCAGGATAATTTGACTACATAGGATTTTACTTTTGTTAATTTTATGCTAAGCTTAAGTTAATTAATTTTACTGTTTTATACTTTCAGTTTTCTGGTCCTTTGAATCTGGAATTTGATGTCTCTAAACAGTTCTGGAAACATTCTGATCTTAAAGCTTTTAATACTACAATTGTTCTAATTTACCAAATTTCTATTTCAATTCACTGTATATTAAAAATCTGAGCACATTTCCTTTCTAATTGTCACTCATCAGCCATGCCTTTGTTCAACAGGGATTAGATATTGTCCTCCATCTATTTCTTATTCTTTTCTCTTTTTTTAATAAAAAAGTTGTATTTACATAGAAACATATAGAATGTCAACAAAACAAAACTGCCACAATTGTTTTTTTTTCAGTTACAGAGTGGTATTTAGTTAACAAAACAATAATTATCTTTGTATAAGCTGCATCAGAGACAACTGAAGATGAAAAAAAATAAAACCAAAAGAAAAAAAACCCTATTGTCCCCATATATAACTAATTTGTGCTGTGCACCAACAAGAACCTGCTTTAAATTTCTATGACAATTTACAACCCCCAGACTGTACCAGGCAAGGTTAGTGGCTATTGAAAATACCACCAGGACAGAGCTATCTAAAGACACATTCAGTAGTGTGTTAACTATACAAAAAAAGGCACTGGACAGTTTAAAAACAAATCTTACACAGCCTTACAGTTCAATTTTTTTTCTTTAAAAGAAGTGAGTTGTGTACAGGGGGGTTAGATGCTTTATACACAAGGAAAAAACTGCACTAGAATCAACTTATTCATCATTGTCATCATCAACTTCTTCATCTTTGTCTTCCTCTTCTTCCTCCTCTTCCTGATCCTTTTCATCCTCCTCCTCATCTTCCTCTTCCTTCTTTTTCTTGCTCTTTTCAGCCTTGACCACCCCCTTTTTCGCTGCATCAGGTTTTCCTTTAGCTCTGTAGGCAGCAATATCCTTTTCGTACTTCTCCTTCAGCTTGGCAGCCTTCTTCTCGTAGGGCTGCTTGTCATCAGCTGCAGTGTTATTCCACATCTCTCCTAGTTTCTTTGCAACATTACCAATGGATAAGCCAAGATGCTTACCTTTAATTTTGGGGCGGTACTCAGAACAGACAAAAAGGCCGAACGAGGCCTCTTGGGTGCATTGGGGTCCTTGAACTTCTTTTTGGTCTCCCCTTTGGGGGGATGTAGGTTTTCATTTCTCTTTCATAATGAGCCTTGTCAGCCATTGCCATATCTTCAAATTTCCCCTTTTCTTTAGCAGACATGGTCTTCCACCTCTCTGAGCACTTCTTGGAGAACTCTGAGAAGTTGACAGAAGCATCTGGGTGCTTCTTCTTGGGCTCCTCCCAGTAGGTTTGCACAAAGAATGTATATGAGGACATTTTGCCTCTTGGCTTCTTGGGATCCCCTGTGCCCATGTTGTTGATTTTCCTCCATAAGGCACAGAGTCTCCCAGTGCCCGTCTGGCCCTCACTTGACTGAGCACTGTTTCTGTGGAGCTCAATGTACTGAGCCTTATTATTTTCTAACACATTATCTCTCCTACATTAAGTTTTAATGTTCATCTTATATGTTTGGAAATTTTCATATTAATATTTAAATTCTAGAATATTTATTCTTCAGATTAAATAGATACTCATGTATGTTGATACTCATGGTCCATTTTCCCATCTTTAGTTATCAATATACCAGTGTTACTCTAACAAATGTTGCGGATAATTCTATTATCTGGATCTTGTTTGTATCTATCACTTTTAACTGTTCCTTTCCATGAGAAATAGTCACATCTGTACATGTTTGCATGTTGCTATAGGTGTAATGTAAGTGGTGCCTCAGATGTATTGCAACAATAACTCACATTGACTGTGGATTTTTAAAATGGGTTCAAATGGATGGAATTAGTACATTTGCTAAAGACGTAGTGAGCTAGGCCTCTGTGTTAATATAGAAATTGAAGACTGAAAAGGAAGGTAACATATAAAACCTGAAAGCTTGTCCTCATGAAAACCTAAATATGCCAGAGCTTAATAATGATTAATTTTTCTCCCATAGAAACATAATTAGGTGGTAATCCTCTCTGACAACTGAAGACTTCATCTGGATCAGTACTGAGTTCTAATATTACTAAATGATTATCTTCCATAATTTTTTATTCCCTGTTTATAAAGATTCAAAAGTTGGTAATAATGGAGGGAGCATGATTGTCTGTTTATTTCAGGTTATCTGTTATCCAATCAAAGCACAACTATGAATTTCATTACAGCCTTCAGCTACCCACAAGGAAAATTTGAAAGCAGATTATAAAGAAACTCAGGCATTTTATGATGTCATTAATTTTCAATTCACATAACACTACTGTAAGACACAGCAAAAATGATAGCTTTTGTAATATGCATATATGAACATGTATGCCTAAAACACATATATGCACACACATACATATACACATACACACACACACACACACACAGAGACATATATTCATCAGATATAAATACTTCATTTAAACAAAAATTATATTATCTTCCTTGTTGATATATCAAATCAAAGAAGTCCCTTTTGGCTATGTGTCTATGTACATGTGTGGTTCTTGTGCATATACACTATATAATTACTATGCAATAGAGAAAGAAGAAAAAATTAATATAAAGTATAGCATTTTAAACAATAATAACATTAAATAAGTTAATATATATGTTGTGTATACTACCAGCTGTATGCAAACCACAGAGTTGAAATGTATCATATAATATAAAATTTTGTAACACAATAAAGTAGTACATGTATCTATGTATCATGCAGCTTGAAAGCCACAGTTACTGCAGAGTATTCTATATATTATCATATATTATCCTAAAATACCAGTACAATATAATGCACAATATATATGTATGTGCATATATATGTTTATGGAAATGTCTGTGGTGTGTGTGTGTGTGTGTGTGTGATGTATATGTAATTCAGGCTGCAAAGTCTGAATTTCAATTATGATATAGATCATTATAAGAATCAGTAACATATCAGTGAACGAAATACATTAATCCTTTTCTTTTAGGTTTTATATCAAATCAAAGTCGGCAACAAGCAAACAGAATGTGCAATGAATATATGTGATAAATAAACATACTACACAAACTTTAAACATAGTAAATACTAGAAAAATACATATGTAAGTTAAGAAAACTGCAAGTATACTAATGGAGTGGAGCAGAGAGAAAAGGATTCATATGTACACATGGGGTGGTATCTTCTTTTTTCTCATCATTTGTAAATTTTATGATTATAAAATTGCTTATCAAAAGTATTTGAAATTTCCATGCAATGCAAATCATAAGTATGTCGTTTTTATAGTGTTTCACCAAAATATAAAGTAGTAAAAATATTTGAGTTGCCAAACCTAAGCAAGCCTCCTAATGAAATCAGTCAAGACTATCCTGTGCCCAATTATTCTAGAATGTATTCTGTAAATGTATGTGTTCTTCATAATCTGCTGAGTGCCTTTTTTATGTATCTGTGTTTTATTCTAGCAACTTTGATTGAAATATAAAAGAATGCAAATAGATTCATATTTGTCACCCTACACAAAATTGAAGTCCAACATAAAGACTTTAACATAAGACTGATACACTAAATTTAATTGAAGAGAAAGCCTCAAACACATTGGCACAGGAGAAAATTTCCTGATCTGAATACTGGCGGTTCAGGCTGTAAGATCAACAATTGATAAGTTGGACCTCATGAAACTGAAAAGCTTATGTGAGGCAAAGGATACTGTCAATAGGGCAAAATGGCAGCCTACAGATTAGGAAAAGATCTTCACTAACCTGGTGCATGAGAGAGAGTGAATATTCAAAATATATGAAGAAATTTCTCTAAGTTAAAGTGCTCTTCATTTCAAACTCAAAGTTAATGACTCAAAAACATGAATTTGGAAAAGTAGCTCTAAATAGGAAGCATATGAAATGAGCCTATGCAGTGATCAATATATGGTGAATACGTTGAGTAGGTTTTAATCCTGTATGTCCCATCTCTTTAGCTCCAGAAAGATATAGTGAGAAGAGAAGGGTAAGCAAGAATGGAGGGATTGAGAGGTATTCTGTTACTAGAAGTTTAGGGATATGGAAGGCTATTCTTGGATGTGTTGGGGTAGAACTTATGTGTGATACATAGTCAGAATTTCTTCCTCAAGGAGAGCCCCATACTACTCTTCCATCCTTTCAAGTGACTGCATCATCCCCAGATTATCCAGGGTAATCCTCTTCACTGAGAACCATCTGACTTCAGATGATAATCACATCAAAATTCCTTCAAAGAAAAACATAGATTGACATTTGATTGAATAACTGTGCTCCAGGTTCTCTGGGCACATGCTGTGTTCCTCCATGAGTGTAAACATGAAGTTATCTGAGATAAGAGTTCAGCACAGAAAAAGATCCAGAGATTTTGGCTGTTGTTCTGAGAGAAATGGGTGCTTTTGTGTAGCTGTGGAAGACTAGTATCTGATTCATATTTCCACATTGACAATAATTGACAACTAACTGAAAGAAAGCAAGGGCAGAAACAAGAATAGCAGATGTAAGACAGAGATAAGGATAAGTACAAGTCGTGAGAAATGATCAGGCTGTGGCTACCTCTTACAGTTAGCATGCTAAGGATCCAGTAAAAGATGGATGACTGTACAAGAGCAATCAAAAATTACACTTCATTTAGTCTCTGCTCCATAGTTAGTCTCTGCAACTCCTTCCATGGGTATTTTGTTCCCTTTTAAGAAGGAATGAAGTATCCACACTTTGGTCTTCCTTCTTCTTGAGTTTCTTGTGGTTTGTGGTTTGTACTTTGTGTATTCTGATCATCTGTTCTAATATCCACTTATCAGAGAATGCATACCATGTGTGTTCTTTTGTAGTTGGGTTACCTCACTCAGGATGATATTCTCCAGGTCCATCCATTTCCCTAACAACTTCATAAGTTCATTGTTTTTAATAGCTGAATAGTACTAACTATGGAGCAGAGACTAAAGGAAAGACAATTCAGAGACTGCTCCACTTGGGAATCCTTCTCATATTCAATCATCAAATCCAGACACTATTGTGGATGCCAGCAACTGCTGAATGACAGGAGTTTGACATAACTGTCTCCTGAGAGGCTCTGACAGTACCCAACTAATACAGAAGTAGAGGCTCACAGCCACCCATTGGACCGAATGCAAGGTCCCCAGTGGAGGGGCTAGAGAAAGGACCCAAGGAGTTGAAGATTTTGCAGCCCCTTAGGATGAACAACAATATGAACTAAGTAGTACCCTCTGTGCTCCCAGGGACTAAAACTCCAACCAAAGAGTACACATGGGGGGACTCATGATTCCAGCAGCATGTATATAGCAGAAGATGGCCAAGTCAGTCATCAATGGGAGGAGAGGCCCTTGGTCCTGTGAAGGTTCTGTGACCCAGTGTAGGGGAATGCCAGGGCCAGGAAACAGGAGGGGTGGGATGGTGAGCAGGGGGAGGGGGGAGGGAAGAGTGGATTGTTTTAGTTTTTTTTTGTTTTTTTTTGGGTTTTTTTTTTTTTTTTTGGAGAGAAACCTAGGAAAGGAGATACTGTAAATAAAGAAAACATCTAATAAAAAAATAAAAAAAATTACACTTCATATTTTCATTTGAATAAGAGAGAGAATGAAGTGGAATTAACTCGGAAGGCTCAGAATAGAGAGTATGGATTTGGGATGATATTAGAGAAAGAAACTTGAACTATTTAATAGACAAATATTGTAAAAGCAGCTGGATAGATAAGTTTACAATCAAAGTACAAATTTGTAAGGTTTTATATTTTTTCGTATGGTGATTTAGCCCATTCAGTTTTCTGATGATATATTCAGGATAGTTAGATAAAAGGTTGGCAAGGAAAAATGTTAGAACCACTAAAAACAAACAAACA
Source organism: Montemys delectorum (assembly GCA_019843815.1). Taxonomy (NCBI): domain Eukaryota; kingdom Metazoa; phylum Chordata; class Mammalia; order Rodentia; family Muridae; genus Montemys; species Montemys delectorum. Next base: position 29,307 of record JADRCD010221736.1, on the reverse strand, counting down.
CATCAATTAATTAGAACTAATTAGTTAGAATCTAACTTATAATTATTTTAATTAATTAATTAAATTAAAACAAAATTTAATAATCCTGTTAAGTATGAATAATCATACTCAGATGTCCTTGTACGAGTTTCCTTGGCGACCCGATTAAAATACAAACAATGCCTACTGGTGTAATTCTAAGAGATATCAGGGAGTGTAGAAATATACAAAGCAATGTAAACACAACTCTTGGTCTTTCAGAACCGTGTAGAAAATAATTGTATTTGTCAATACAGAAATTAGTTAGCTCCTAACTCATATAAACGTTATTAGATTTGAATTTGCATGATATTTTGGCAACAGTGCCATTCATAACCTGGTATCTTGCATTATGTACATGAATAACTAGTGGTCATTTTATCTTTTCAGAGCTGCATTATTAGTGAATCCTCCCATAGTTGCCTTTATCTGCTAGAATTCCCCAGCCCTTTAATGTAAACATTCTAGTTTCAGTACTGCCTCCTTTCACACTCAGTCATCTTGAACATTTCCCATTCTAACTGGGGACAGGAAAACCCTCTTTGTCATGATAGTTGTCTTGATTGCTATAATGTTACCCCATAGGTAACTTTCTTTGAATACTTTTTATTTCAAGAGCCAATACTTAACCATCACAGTTGTTACTGGTTGAAAAATCATTCCTGAAAAAATATGTGCATATGTTAATCTGCAGACAACTAACTTGGAAAAATTATATTACAGTACATATTTGAAAAATATCCAATTTTTTTCTTCGGATTAATTTTTTTTGAGTCTAAGACATCTAAAATGTTTTCAGTTTCATGCTTTTTTGTTCCTTTGTATTTATGCAGTCATAATGAAATCAGGCTTCCTGTGCCATTTGTTATGTTAAAGAGCACCTGGACGATAGTATGTCTTATATTTTTAAAACAATGAAACAAAAATTGCTTATGATTCATTAGTAGCTGTATTCTTATTATTTTTATTATATCATCTTTGCATACAAGATAAAAGGAATGCCCAAGGCTAATTATATCATTTTTCTTATACTCCATGTACAATAAATATACACAAGGTTTAGAAAGTCTGAGGTTTATAATATATTAATTTTACTTGTTTAGAAAGATAAAACCAGTATAAGAAACTGTCAAAACGTCTCCTATTGTATAGAATTGTATAAATTAAACTTCTTTGTTTTCTAATAATAAAGACAGATTGCATGGCTACCTGAAGTAGAAGGAGGTTTTCATTAGTAGAAAGAGAAGTTCACACTCATGATGACACTAGCAATGTGATATTTTTGCCAGACTCTTAGCCTTTTTCTAATTTTTTGCCAGGCTCTTTGCCTTTCTCTAAAGATTTTCATCAGACACAACTCATCTCCCAGAAGGTCACAGTGTTAAGAAATTTCTTGCAAGCTTAGCTTGGATCAGTAACTAGAAATTCACAGCAAGTTTTGGACAATTAAAGCTTATTTAAGTTAGGTAATAAAAAAATTCTTATGAAAAATTCTTTTCCTTCATAAGAATTATTCACATTTAATAATTTTCTATTCGTTTGCTTATATATTAAATAATGTATGGAAAAAGCTGTCTGATAGGGATAAATAGTGGGTACATTGGCCTTTAAGAGATCTTTTAGTTGATCAAGTATGAGAATACGTATGCAAACAATTGCATCAATATGCTGCGCAAACATCTTAGGGTCAACGCAGAAGAAGGAGTATTTCATTGAGGATTTATTTTGGTTTCTAAAAACCATAAAGCTTCATATTTGTTCAATGTTGGCCAACAAATAATCTTAAATTATTAATCATTAGCTCTCAGCTTTTAGATATAGGCTGGAACAGTTATCTAAAACAAAAAGTTTTATTGTTTCTTTTTTTATTTTTTTGATAGCACTTCTTCAGTTCACCAAAATGATGAATAGCAGAGTATTGCTGGAGTTTAAATATTTCTGAGGGAGTGATTCTTCACTCCCTGCTGTTTACAAGTAAAACATTGTCTACAAATAATACATTACATTAGCTGTCATCTTTATCATAAGCCATGTTGAATACTTGTAACATTTATAAAAAGACACTGGCTGATTGCAAGATGAGCGTTACCCTTGAGCAAATTATGAGCACATTTATTTCAGTCTTATGCGTTTGAAACTAATTTTCTGGTAATATCAAAAGTGTTCATAGAATTAACTTCCTGTCACTTCTGCAGTATTCAAGTGAATATTTTATGATTTTGCATTGCTGTATTTGTCTAGAGTTGTGACATGATCGAGTCATTCTCCGAGGGAAACACATTAATAATTAAAGTCTGTCCAACGCGGAGTGCTGGGGATGACAGCATAATTGTACATTTCCAGAGACCATCTTGCATGGTGGAGAAAGAGAATTGCCCCACCACCATTTAAATGTCAATTTCAAATTCTTTCTAAACTAAAACAGTGCTTTAGAGGGAAAAAGGGAGGAGGGGGTTTCATGTCAAATTTGGAACATTCTCTTCATTTTAAAATGTGAGCTAAATGTGAATAGCCTCCTTCACTCTTTCCTTCTCCTTCTCTTCTGTATTAACTGTCAGAGAGAAGTTCTTTGGGCAACATAAAGCCATCCTGGGCTTTGAGGTAGGACTGTTTAAATGATAAATATTCCTTGCCTAGATTAGCTCCATGGGAAAGAGCACAGCTAACACCAGAGCTCTGATTGCTCTCAGCTCTGATGTTTGAATCTTTTTTAACGTAGATAACCTCAGCAATAATTTAAGATTTTAATCCACTTCCCAGTCAAGCAGTAGTGGATGGATCATGCTGTGTGGCTTATTTACGTTTCCTGTTCAGATTCTTAAAAAAAGTTATTGGATTTTTAGAAGTGAGATTTAAAACTTTTTTTCTGAGGCACATACATTATATACATTAAAATTCACTTTTGTATTTCTTACCTAAACAAATTATACTGGGGAATTTTGACTGGAGAAAGTCTAATAAAATTAAATTCAACATAATCCAAGACTAAAAGCAGAGAAATGATTCCAAAATAGGTTGAGGTAAAACTTGCAGTATAATAATGGAGTCAACCTTTCAATTGAATATCATTTTGTTTTGAATATACCCATTCTTTAAAAAATAATAAGCCTTTTTATATTATCCAATATTGGCTGGATAATTACATAGTTTTTCAAAATCATCTGTACTAGAATTTATCCTAAAGACATAATAACAGTATGATTATATTTAAGCACACACATATAAGTACATTTAAACACAATATAGTACATTGCTGTTTTATTCATAAAGAAAAATAGTGAGTTAATAAAAATAAAATATTTCTTAAATAAATAAAATTATTTTGTTTAATATTTTAGTGATGCAAACGATATAGTTCAATGGTTAGAAAACTGGTCATGTTCTGTTTTTTTCCATTTATTTCTTCATTCACTCTACAAATACTCATTACATTTACTGTGTACAGTTAGTATTTTTGATCAGGGAAAAGCCACAATGCAGAGAACACTCATGGTTGAAAAAATCAGTGTTCCAGAAGAATGACTAGTGCTCAACGCTGGAAGGTATGATGTCGCATGGAAGGATCATGAGACTATTCACTTAGCCAAAGATTTTCAGAAGCTGAAAATGAGTTAAATTCTAAGAGATCTCAAAACAGAAGACTCCAATGTAAGAGGCTGTGAGAGAGAGAGACCTGAGTGAGCAGGACGCAGCAGGACAGGTAAGCCAAGAAGAAAGATCCAGATCTGCATTCCGTCGCGAGAATATAGATGGTAAGAATAAATAACTGACTCTTGCAAGTTGCCCTCTGATCAACACAGGCATGCCAAATACCCCCTATTTGCCTAAATAAATAAGTGTAAAAATATTTTTTGTTGTTTTAAGACAAGATCTCACTATGTGCCCATAGCTGGCCTAAAAGACTCTATGCAAATCAGTCTAGCCTAGAACTCTAAGAGATCTATCTGCCCCTGCTCTCTCCACAACCAAGAGCTGTAATTAAAGGGATATGCTACCATTCCTACCAATAAATACTTTAAAGAGTTTTTTTTTTAAATCAATTTGCTTATTTATAATTTCTATATTGGATGCCACTTCTTCCTTGCACTAGGCAATATCATTTTTTTTAAAAAGTCACAAAATACAAAGGACATATCCAAAATGTTTAGGAAATCTGAAACTACAATTACCAAAGCCAGATATCACAACACCTGATCAGTGGTGAGGAACGGTAACTGCTATTTTTATATTGTTTTAGTTAGCAACAACTTCTAGAAGAAAGAAGCGAATGCCAAAACAGCTCTCAGCAAATTTGGAGTTTAATCAGAAACCTATCTTCCAGACGACATTGTGTTGTCAAAACAATTCTCAACGTTTCTCCACATTCTACACTTCCATCAAGACACCCTTGTGCAATGCTTGGCAACTTCTCAAAGAGCCTACAAGAACTGGAATTCACTCTGACCATTGTGCTACACTAACATGGCACACAAGGTAAATTTCTGGGTTTTAAGCTTATCCTCTCAGGTTTGGATAACTGAACTGTGTTTTGTCAAAGACTTCAATTAGTGTCTTTCAAAGTCTATGCAGTTTATGCTCAATATGTCAAGTGAAAATTAATTGTCAATTAGTGATCATGTTGGGAGAATACACATTTCACTTCTGAAATGATTTTTATCTTTAAAAAAAAATAGAGTAAACACGACTGGAAAAAAAAAAAAGAAAAGGAAAGGAAAGAGAAAACACAATGAACTGATGCCTAATGGTATTTTGCTATACTCATAGATGGGTGCTTTGTCAGTTGTCATGAGAGAGGTTCCTGATGGCAGTGGATGGGGGCAAGTACAAAGACCCATGGTCAAACATTAAGGGGAGGGAATATCTGAACTGGAGGTCTCCATTGAATCCTTCCCCTCAGATCAGGAACCCTGTGAGGAGAGGGAGGAAAGATTGCAGGAGTCAGAGGGGATGGAAGACGTCATGAGAACATGGCCCCACTGAATCAACTCAACAGTGCTCATGGGACCTCACAGAGACTGAAACAGCAATCATGGGACCTGCACGCTTCTGCACCAGGTCGGATGCATATATATTAAGGCCTTAAGCTTGATGTTCTTGTGGGACTCCTAACAGTGGGAGCTGGTGTGTTTGTGACTCTTTTGCCTGCTCTTGGGTTGCCTTGTCCAGTACCAATATGAGAACATTTAATTTGTCTTGTCACATTTGGTTGTCCTTTGGAAGCCTGCTCTTTTATAAAGGGAAAATAGTGAGAGAGCGAGCAAGAGAAAGAGAGAGAATGTTGGCAGAGTAAGAATCAGGGTAAGATCCTGTGCCGCCTCTGCCTCTGGGTAGTTTTAGAGAAGAGGAATCCATTCTACCAAAAGAGTCACAAATGTAACAATGTTTCAAATTGCATGTGGAGGGAGACCCTGTCTCGGTGTTTGCCTGCAATTCTAAAATCAAAGAGAGACTGAAAGCTTGAATAGCCTCCTACCTACATTTTAAGTGTCCAAAACCCTTAATATTTATAATTAGAAAATAATATAATAGTAAAGTTGAGCAATCACACATAAAACTATGCTATACATGAATATTAAATATATGGTATGATTCTCTGTGATACTCACAGCCCCAGGTGAACTTTCTAGAGCTAAACAGCTTTTAATTGTTATACAATGGCAGAGAGAGAGAGAGAGAGAGAGAGAGAGAGAGAGAGAGAGAGAGAGAGAGAGAGAGAGAGAGAGAACGACATATTACTTGCTGGATTAGTAATGCTCAAAAACTCATAGACATTTACCTCTCTGACATATAAACCTCCATCTTGTGTATCATCAGAAGTTTATGTTCCATGTTAATTTATTTTCTTACTAAAAATAAAGTTGGCTATCTCTTCACAAGATCACATATCAATAAAATTACATTAGGAACGATATGCTTTCCCTTTGTTGAATACTTGAAATATTCTGAATGACTTGAGTATAAAAGGAATCAGGATACAGAACCTTGCATATAAATACTTGAGTTCATGATCCATTACCATCAACAATTCCAAAAAAGTTTAAGTATCTCTCCACGAATGTACATCCCTTTTTCTGGCTCTCTGCACTAGCGGGTTTTGTCAAGAGGTGTTGATGTGATTTTCACATATGAGTAAAAATATACAAAAATGTGCTCAGACTCATCTAAACATAATTGATTTTCCATTTAAGAATTCTGAGGTCACAAGACTGGTTTCCACTTTCACAACACTTAGACATTCATTGGGGAAGAGTTACTGGCTATTGCGGCCCCATGCTTTGATGATCCCCAGTCCAAGGATGACAACAGAACAATCCATGGGCATTTGTGGACAGTGTGAAAAAGCCTAGTAAAATTGAATGTGCTTATGAGAAAAGTGAGTTGAATACATCGTTTTAAGAACATTTTAGTAATGTTACAGATTTCTGATCAAAATCTGTTATATTTTGAAAGAAAATACTTAAAGATTAAGTTGCTATATATCATCTACAAAAATGAATATACAATGGCTTCTTCTGTCCATTCTGAACTATTGTTATATGTAGATTGTCAAGTCTTTTCTTATTTTAAGCTAAAAACTGATAATATAATATAATATAATATAGTATAATATAATATAATATAATATAATATGATATAATGTCTCAGGTTTTGAGATAGCATTCTGTCTGTAAAATTTGTGGTGACTTTCTCTGTGTCCATGAAAACATTCCAAGAAGTTGAAGTGTCAGTCAACAGACATGTTCCAACACTTCCTAGGAATGCCTTTGACATACTATGTAAGGGCAATCATCTTTATGATGATCTTTCCGATTGGCTTAGTTGTTGTTCAGACCAGTTCAGGTCTTTTTATTAACACTTGGCTATGCCTTTATGTTCTTAGATTTTCATTTTTTATTCTCGCAGTTAGTAATGATGCTTTATTTGCAGAGAGTTAAACTGATCTTATTCTTGAAAGCTCTCACAGACATCTTGTCTATCTTTCTACCAGCTGTCTATTCTTATTATTTCTTTTTTCCATTTCAGAGCTGTTTTCTCCACAAGTTTTCTGTTTCTCTGATTAGAATTATTCTCCATGGAGACAGCAAAGGTCTCCATGCTCCCCAGTAAACAACCCACTTCCCATGTGTCCTTGCAACGGGCAAGCATGTCTGCCCTGATTTACGTTGCTGACTTCTCAAGGACACCATTGATGCAAATAAGACACTTAGTCACCCCCTTATGTCTGTTATTCCAGAAGAAGACAGTTCTTGTCCAAGATTTATAGAGATGTGTGTCTTCTCCTTTGCCTGTCCTTGATTGTGTCTAACTTTTACAATGCTTGACAGCAATTTATTAAAGAAATAAGGCTGGGAATTTGAATAGCTTCTACTATCACTGATGAGTCTGAATTTTCTCCACATGTTCTTATTATCTGAATTGTCTTAAAAATCAAGTAGAAAATGAATCTCTATAGTATCATTTTTGTCTTGCCTTCCTTTCATTTACTAAACTTAATTTCATTCTACTTGCTCTTTAATACCTTTCTAAGATTCCCTAAATTAGAAAATCTGGGAAAGGAAAAATTTACATGTAAATAAAGAAAATATCTAATATAAATAAATAAATAAATAAATAAGAAAACATCCAATAAAAAAAGGGAAAAAAAGTCCCTCCTTGGAGAGGGGAGGCAACAGAGGTTTGTTCTTGTTTTTGTTTGTTTGTTTGTTTGTTTTTTGGAGGGGAACTGGGAAAGGAGAAATTTACATGTAAATAAAGAAAATATCTAATTAAAAAAAAAAGAAAACCATGCTTTAGTCTTTTACAAAACTTCTTCCATCTCTCCTTTTAGATGCCATTTCTGTTATCCTTGATCTGTTCTTCTTTTCTAGAAGTAGGAAGCAGAAAGGGCAGGAACAAAGGCAATACTTATTGGTATGTTACAAAAATCAGTGCCTAGCATATGGTAAAATTCTTTATTCTTTTTCAACACCATAGGTAGAAAACAATCATCATCTAATTATTGCTTAGGGAGATGATTCATCCAGTTTTATCTGTTTTGTTTTGTTTTTTTTTTTTTATCTTAAAAGAGTTTAAAATGATAAGCGTAAGTTACCAATCCAGTGTACAGATGCAGAATACAAATCTGTAAAAGTCTAGCAACGTAAGTCCTTGATCACTCAGGTAACCCAAGTCTTTTTTAACTTTTCCATGATGAAAGTATAGCTAAAAAGGCATTACCCTGTACAAGCAGAGAATACAAACACACATTTACTCTAAATTCGAATAGTCTATGTTTTTAAATCAAAGTGATGATGAAACAAAGATTTTACTAGTAAGGGTATCTGAAGGGAAACCTGTCTATCACCAGTATGGAAAGGTCTTGAGAGTTGGCTCAATACAATTCTGAGTATGGATGGACAACGTGGACTTTTGAGTTAGCAACAATTCCATCAAATAATATCCCATGCTTCAAAACTCTTGGTCAAGACAATAATCTTGGGTTCCCATTGGATACCCATGATTAGGAAATTTGGGGAAAGGATATGAAGCACTATAGATATCTTCTGATAACTGCAATTTTAATTTTCTTTGGATATATTCCTTTGTAGGAAATTTATAAGCCACAAGTAGGCAGTTAGTCAACTTTATTATATAAATTCTAAGTTTTATTATATAATATTTAATAAATAAGGGGTCAAATTATCCCCCAAAACTAAAACAATAGTTAATATTGAAACTATATTTTAGTATTTTTTATTCTAATGAGAATGTAGTTATCCATCTTTATGGTTTATATTATATTTCTTTGTGAAGAAATGAGGTCAAGCTATTTCTATATGACCATTGGCTCTTTGAAGAGTTCTTGTGAAAAATGCCTTTGGAAGTATTCTGATAAATTTTTAATTACATCATTTGTCAGTTTTTATTGATTATAAAATTTTTTCAAAAATTATAACATATTTTTAAAGTATAAGTATAGAGTTGTAGAATTTCTCTGTTTCTGTTTTCATGAACATTCAATCCATTTTGAAAGATTTGGTTTCAGCAAAATGATACATATTATAAATAAGTCCAACATTTAATTTTCTTGATCAATATTTACTTTGTCCATATTAAGAAAGACTTCCCTAATCAAATGCTATAAAAATACTCTTTTTGTTCTTTGATATCTCATTATATTTGCTGATACATTTAAATTCATACTCAACTTGCATGTGAACAACATAGTATATCTTATTTATGGAGTGGGATGTTATACATTAAGAAAAAGCCATGTTCTAGGACATAAAAGAAACCCACAGATTAAAGCAAACAAAGGAACCAGGATCCAATACTGTAGACTATATGGTTTTCATGAAACTAAAATGATCATTTATTATGATGTGCACATAAGATTTATATACTTTCTTGTAAATAGTGATTCAGTTTAAAATAAGAGTTCTTGAACTGAAAATGACAGGTGTGATCTTAGAGTACTTTACACATTCCTCATAACCACCCTTCCTTCAGGTTAAGGACTTTTATAGCAGTTAAAAGCTGAAGTTCAAGGATATCATGTGGATGTGCATTCAAAATATGAAAGAAAACTAGACCTTCCTCACTTCTGCAAGTAATTCTCACTGTGAAGTTTGGCTTTTCAAGATATTTTCTAAATTCATCAAGAAGAGGAAAACAAATCAACCTTTCCATTTGAAAGTAGATCTTCAGTATGTAGTTTGTAATACCTCATCTTGATTATAGGATAGAATATTTATATCATCAATATCACTAAATTAGTTTGGTCATGAGTTCTGACCTTTATCTAGGCACTATATTTCTAAGGTGAATATTAATTAGGAAATCTTTACATTTTAATATTGTTATAGTCTGGAAATAATGCCTTATAATAAGGAACAACAGTTAACAAAAGCTCAAGTTATTAGTGAGTATTTTAAGTTTTATTTTCTTCAATTAAGAAGAAATTTTTTAAAATGTTACAAAAATATGAATGTTCTATGTTAGTTGACTAAAGATATTCTAAAAAGTAATATTACAAATTGCGTTATTTACTTAATGTAAATACTTTGCTTCAGCTTCTTGAGACAAGAACTACATGAGGCAGGTTGTGCCGGGACGGTCTTCTGAGCTCTACTCCGGTACCCACTTACTGATGCTCTTCACATGGCATCCTTAGTATGTATAAACCAAAATCCGCATTACCGCTTTTGAAAATTACACCAACCTTCTTGGATCTTACACCCACTCCACTAGGATCATATATTGACTAATTATATCTTCAAAGATCTCTTCTGACCAAAAATATAGCAGTATAAAAGAAGGCATTTCTAGGTAGTAGAGAATAGAATAAAACTGAAAATGGAAATTGTAGAGATGAAACACACAATTCAATTTCCAACATAGATTAGAATTACGCTAGAAGTAATTCCAATAAATCATTGTTTTAAAATGTTGACCTTTATTTACTTTTTCCATGGAAAATAAATTGCTGACAACATCTAAAAATTTTCAAATATCCATCTTAAAATATTCAAGAACGAGTCTATCAGAGTTCTAATTATGACTCACTAGGTAAATAGTTAAAATATTCCTTTCTTGAAATTTAGAAATAGCTGCACTGAGCTGAGTTTATTTTGACATTTGTTTAAGATGACATATAGAAAATCTTAAATCCATAAAAAAAAAAAAAACCTCTCATATAAAACTAAGAGGAAATATTTGATGTGTACTGGCAGCTAAGGAGCCCTTATACTGCTAATAACATTTCCTTGAATAAATAGCTAATAATATTTTAAAACTTATTTTTAAAATAGAAGTGTAGAGAACTCATGTGACATATTATATCCCTCCTTTCCCATAATTCATTTTTTAGCTGTACTTTGACAATTACACCTATGTGAATAATTGTAATTGCGTTGTTTTAACTCTTCTTCACCCACTATCTCTAGTCCCCAAACCCTATCAACTTCATTCATCCCAGCACAGTCCCTTTCCCAGACTCATAACTTTTATTTTAGTTTTGTGATCATTAGGTTGGAACAGTCCACTAGAGCCTGGTGTGGTCAACTGTGAGTATAGATCAGAATTTGATGACTACTTCTTCCTCGGTCTACAAGTAGCAAGCAATTGAACACTGAGTTCTAGTGCTCTGCTGAGTTCCTCCTGCATCCATGCCTTATTATTAATAGCTCTCTTCTTACACAGACACCATATAAGCATTTGCAAGTGCTGTGAGTTTCCTTTGATGGTTGTCTTACTGAGAAGATAGCATTTTGCTGTTGTTTTCATGATCTCTAGCTTCCTACCTTATTTACCTTTCTCCCTTTGAACAATGTTCTATGAGCTACTTAGAAAGGATAGTATGATGTCGTGTTTAGGACTGAGAACTCATCAGTCACTTATTCTTACCACCTTGTATAGTTGTGAGTCTCTCCATTCTCTGCTATTCCCCAGAGAATGACATCTCTGATTAAAATAGACAGTAGATTTTTCTATGGACATAAACATCAATACTTAGAAGACAATTTGATACCATGTCAACCATCTACAGTATTCACATTACCTCCTAACCTATGATGTCTTCTAGCATGACTTTTGGATGGACTTAGAACACAGCCTATAGAGTTCACCCTGAGAACTGAGCATCAAATCCAGTCAGAGAACAAAGGGTTGTTTCCATAACAGAGTGTTGCTATTGCACAATTGAGCATGTCTTGCCTTGCAGGTTGGTCATGTAGTTGAAAGTGTTGAAATCTGGATAAGAATATTGTTCCAGTTTTTCCCCCAAACAGCTTGCTTGATCAAACTTGGTGACCAGAAAGCCCAAGGCACTCTCCTGTCTTGACAAAAGGATAACAAATTCCCACAGCCATATCCAAAATTTGCATGTGGGTGCCAGAGATCCTAACTCATACTCTCCTACTTTGAAGACAAGGACTTTACTCCAGTAGTAAGTTTCTATTTCCAACTAGTTATCAGTTTTAAAAAAATAAACAGCTGCTCTTCAAGTTTTTTTTTTTTTTTAGATTTGAAGAATATAGACACATGTGAAATCACCTTATTTCTCAGAAAAAATCTTACTTGCTGCTTGATTACATTAATTTTAACATGATTTTTTTCTACAAAACACTTTTCTTTCTCCAGGACTATTTCTCTCCCATTGGAACTCAATTATTTAAATTTTATGTGTGTATGTATGTATGTATGTATGTATGCATGTATTCATTTATTGAGAAGGGGTCTCTTATGTTCAAGGATGGGCTTGGGTTCTCTAGCCAAGGATTACCTTATACTCCAAATAGCTTGTTGCCTTTACGTACAAGTTTTGGGATTTTACGTGACCCCAACCACACATGGTTTATGTGGCACTAAAGAAGTTGTCCAAGGACTGCCTGTCAGCCAAGAACTCTACTAATTGAGTTGCTGACAAATGTCATCTCATCTTCTTTATTGACAGACATGTGGAGTTACAGACAACTTCTTCCACCATAAAGTATGTAAATACATGTAAAGTTATGACAAAAATAATAGCATACTCAGAATTTCCCATTAGGAGCCAGTGATTATTTGTTCCCTTGAAATCAATGCTTAGAATGATTGTACAATTCACATGGGTCACCCAGATAATGAGCACAACAAAGACCTGAATTGATTTCACATGTTCTAAGTGGGGTTTCATTCCCATTGGATACTCATTTGGCCGTGAGTATTTTCAGCTAATCATGATCTCAACCATAAGTCTGTGTTTACTTCCCACTGTATATTTTCTCAGCACAAACTCACTCTAACGCTGCACTTAGGATTCGTGTTTCAGGCTCTCAGGAAAGGTCTGTTTACTCACTTTTCAGTCCAAACGATTGAATTAAGAAACCAACATAGGCAGTAGCACAAAAACTGTTTTCTAAATGGGCTGATACATTCTTCCTCATAAGGAGCAGGCTCAGCAAGACATGCTGGAAGGAGCAAGAATGTTCAGGAGTTTTTATTTTAAATAAATGAACCAGGAATTGACATTTAAAAGCAATTAAGTGAATCAAAGGATAATGGGTCACTCTTCTTGTATCAATATTGATAGCAAAAGAAATCATAATAGACGCTCTGTCCATTGAAGAATGATGGGAGAGTATTGTAGGTGAATGTATCATTCAATATCGGGAGGAAATAAGCATTTCGGTTAAGAGACACTTTTCAAATGAATGATTACAAAGCACCTTACAAAATCCTGTGCTACACAAAGGCCAAAGCAAATTGAATAGTATGTGTGTATATCAAATTGAATAGTGTGTGTGTGTGTGTATGTGTGTATGTATATATATATGATGTGGTTCAAAAAGTTCACCATTTTTGACTGTAGGAATATTGTATAAATCTAAGTGCTATTTCACTTGATGATTGTCTGGATTGGAATGTGTCTTATTTATTGTTTCACAACTATTTATTGGTGTTGTAGTTCAACTTTCCTTTTGTAAAAATGGTATAATGTTTATCCAAGCATCCAATCTATGTTTAAATCTATGGAACAAAAAGAGTTCTTGTAAATCCTCAACTTGATTTATAAGGACTTTGTGAAGTAAATCTCTTGTTGATATCTGGGGTGATGGTGAGGGATAATGGGTGGGGAGCAACAGTGAATTGAGAAGGTCATTCCTGGTCTTTGTTTTTCTAGTCATCTAATTTAGGGAGGCTATCACAGTTGGACTCCCTACTCTACAAAGTAGAAGGGAGTATGTTGTCCAGTCATAAACTAGAGAAGAAAGGGGCTGTAAAGTAGAGAGAAAATGCATTCCCGTGATGACTATAAATGGATCCTTCAGAGTTAAGCATAATTATAGCTAACAAACAGTACATCAGACATTCCCATTGAAAGCATCACTTTAAAAATTACTTACTTTTGTTCAACCAATATATCATACTACAAATATCACTATGCGATTGCATAAAGATGATGTTCATTTTGTTACATGTCTAAGGTTATGTTTTACTGAGTAGAATCCAAATGTTGTATCCTTACCTACATAGAGCATTAGTCAAACACAGTATACATGATCAATGTAGACATTCATTCCTAATAGGAATAGTGTGTTTATTGTGTTAAGTTTGATTTTCTTTTCTACTTACTACTTTGGTTACCAATAACTAATAAATAACTAAGAGGGTATCTCTGTTCTATCAAAAGTTTGAATCCCATTGAAAACTAAGAGGAAAGCAAAAATGAAAACAAAAAGCAAAAATACTCCCAAGCAGCACCATGGCATGCTGTCCTTCTAAAGCAAATCTGTATTTCACTTTGCCCTTAAAAGCATTCAGACTTCCCAGAGTCAAATTGTGCAACACTTTGTATTTTAGGGGAAATTAGATATCTAAAATAGAATTATTGCTTATGGGAGATGTCTCTTAGGAGCAATTAACATGTGAATATATTCTGTAATAATTTACTGAATTACTAGTAAAAATAAAGTGAAAATGAATTAGAGGGAAAATGCAGAATTTTAACTTTTGGTTTTCTTTTTTATTTGTTTGCTTTGTTTCATTAGAAAGATTTTTAATTAGGTTGAATGGTTGATTTATTGCAGTTAGGTGCTCAGATTCAAATGTACCAGACTCGCTCTTTATATGACCCAATGCTCTTCAAATCGGCACATGACTCAACTCCTGAGCTATGGCAGTATCACAGTTCAGAACCTATATATCTCTCCACCTAACTAGGGTGAATTCAAATTCACTTTGCTACTGACATTTATGTAAATTTGAAAGGTATGGTGATACCACTGTCCTTTGAAAGACAAAAAATATTTTCCACTTAAACACTTGTAGCTATAGGCAAAGGTGATAAGAGGGGATGTATCCCAGTGATCAGTAGTGTAGAGACGGACACATTACCTAGGCTCAAGTAAAGCTGCATGCAGGCAACTTTTTAAAAAAAGCTGTGGATCAATTAAAAAAAAAATGTTATGAAGGTAAAGGATTAGGGTATTAGGGGCTTGGAAAGAGAAGAGATCTGGTGCCCGGATGTAGAAAATAAAAAGAGGATAATAGAGAAATCTTGATCAAAGGATAGTGTGTGTGTGTGTGTGTGTGTGTGTGTGTGTGTGTGTGTGTGAATTTTTAGTGGAATGCTTTTCCAAGAAGATGTTGGCTCTTGTAGAAATATTCAATATTTTTATCCATATTATTCTAAAGAATAAAATATTCAATATTTAAAAAATAATTTCCAACCAAGACCATCGCTTGCAGTTGAAATTTTCTTTAGTGGGAATGGTGTATTAAACTTCACTTGATGGAAGATAATCAAGGCAAAGACAAGTTTCTCCCAGTTAGACCCCTTTTTTTCTCATGCATACTAAAGGTAATTTTATGACATTCTATTAATGCAAAGATCTAAGCTAGATTAAGAGGGCTCTCCAGTTCCCTCCTACAGCCCAGCTTGCACTGAAGTGCTTTAGAGGAACTGTATGCACTGGAATTCTCCCATGCATTAGTATTTCAATCTTTAAAATATCTTTGAAGCCATCTCCTTCAGAGTTTCTTTTTTAATGAAAATGGAAAGGAGTGGTCATAGCTGTCTATAACACAGAAGTCTTTTCCTGTATGTCTAATTTGTTTTATTCCAAGAAGGGAGCATTCAGACAGCATTATTTTTATTCATAAGAAAATAAATGAATTAAAAAGTATTTCAATAAAGTTATAAAAGTAAAAATTAGAAGTATATTATAAATGAGTTGCCATTCTCAATAGCTTTGAAATACCATTCTACACAGTAGAATATAGTGTGAGTATCTATAGCTTATTCACAAATAGCATGTTTACACATATTTCCACAGAACATTTTCACTTGCAGATGCATTTAACTCAAATTGGGAGACATCTAGTTTTGATATAAATGTTTGAAATTAATAGCATTATATAATAAGAAAATAAAACCTTCAGAGAATCGTACCCAAAATATACACTACATATAAACAGACTTTGATACAATCTTGCCATGTTCAAACAAAACATGGTCTCCTTTGCTACCTTTTAATATTCAAGACATGATGGTCTTATAAGGAAAAATGGTTTTTCCTTTTTATATAAATACATACATACATAAATAAGTAAATAAATTTATTAATTAAATATTTGAACTTTGAAGTTAATCTATTCCTGACCTACTCTGGAAAGTTAATATTACTTTTGAGTCTTCATTTTGGCTTTAGTAAATTCAGTAAGACTAGAGCATCTATGTCAGAGTAGTTGTTGAGAATTTTAAAATAATACATCACTGTACCCTAATCAATGTTATATGCAATGAAATTATAGATATATTTCTCCACCAGGATTTTCTTTTTATCTTTTTGGGTGCTTGAATATGTTTTTCTTTATAGAGAATTCATAGTTTCCTCATTGAGCAATCCCTTGGGGTCAATATTAACTTCACAGAGAATGACCTTCACTTATTTTCTTCTTACACAGGAAGCAAGATCTAATAAGAAAAACATAATTCTTCTACATTATATTGAAATTCGTCTGGAAATTTGGTTTCCTGTGATGACCATGTCCAAATCTAATATTGGAAAATAATGTTACTTCATTTATTAAACACTAGAGATTATTCATATTCCAGAAAATTTTTTGAGAAATTTGAGAGTGTAAAACCTAGTCAACCTTTAGCAGACATTTCTTTTTAAATATGAAAAGAACAGTTTAAGGAGATCATCCAAAGAAGATAAAGAAGTTGATGGTAGATGAGAATTCCAAAGAAAGTGTAAAGATGAACCAGTAAGATGATGTCACAATGGGTATCAATAGGGCAGGAAAAGGCCCAGGAATCTCTCGGCCCAGAGCTGACAGTCCTGAGGTAAGTTTATCTTCCTGCTCCATCTCCTGAGCAGTTCACAGTGATGCTGCTGTACCATCCCCTGAGCAGTTCACAGTGATGCTGCTGTACCGTCTCCTGAGCAGTTCACAGTGATGCTGCTGTACTGTCTCCTGAGGAGTTCACAGTGATGCTGGGGGCTGCAAGCAGGTGGCTCCCATGTGTCTTCATGTTAGACCCTTTGAGCACAGCTCACTTGTCCTGCACATCTTACTAATTTCAGCTTCTTTTGCCTTATTTTTTCTTCCTCAAGATAATTTATGTATTCTTTACTGAACTCCCTTCCAAAGTACTGATTTTATGGTCAGCTATACTTCATCTATTCTTAAATGCTTTTCTCATATAAATTCACTTTTTTAACCATGGGAATCCAATTTTACTTTACTATACACTATCCTCTCATTCGTTTGTGCCCATACATATGGGAATATGTGTTCCAAGGTGCACATGTGGAAGTCACGGGACAACTGGTAAGAGTTGTTTTATCCTTCCACCATGTGGGCACAGAAAGATCAGGCTGTCAAGAATAGTTGGTAAGCACCTTTATTTGCTGAATTACCTGGACAGCCGTGTGTGTGTGTGTGTGTGTGTGTGTGTGTGTGTGTGTGTGTGCATTTGTGTGTGTCTGTTTATTTATAAACAAAGATATATTCTAGATTACACTGCTTTGTTTCTAGTTTAAATAATCACACAAGCATCTTAGTATCTTATTACATACTCTCTGAGAGATATGGAAAGCAGGCTGAAAATAGTCCTAGGTTTAGTTCTCGATAAAGCACCATTGATCGTTTTTCTCCTTTATGAAGTGACTCCTCCTTAGTCAGCGTGAGCTTCCTTGAAACTTGTGTGTGTGTGTGTGTGTGTGTGTGTGTGTGTGTGTGTGTGTGTGT
>JADRCD010221736.1:0-11558 GCA_019843815.1 Montemys delectorum | reverse complement strand
TGTGTGTGTGTGTGTGTGTGTGTGTGTGTGTGTGTGTGTGTGTGTGTATGGTGTATCTCTGTGTATTTATTGATCCTAGAGTCAATTTACTTCTAAACCTACTTATCGTTGTATACGATATCTTAAGCACTCAAAATTTATATTTTATATGCCATTTTCACACTTGAGGTTTTGAGTGATCACTCATTTTACATAATATTTTATTATTAAGTTATAGTCTCTGATGAGAATAACTTTAATGAAATAATAATTATCAAACTATTTGGATCTAACTGGTTCTCCAATTTTATTTTAATGTGTATTAGATATGGGTGTTTTGTGTATAATGTGAGTATTTGTGAACATATACAGTGTGTATTTTTCTAGAGTTGATTCTTCTCTTCCATATTACTTTGAAGTAGGTCCTCTAGTGCTTCTGAAGATACACTGTGTACTCCATGTTAATTGAACTCCTAGTTTTCATCCTATTCTTCTATTTTGTGACTTGCTATTTATATTTTTATTGTTGTTGGGGTTTTGTTGTTATTGTTGTTGTTGTTTTAATTTTGTTGTGTTTTTTTTTCCTAGACAGGGTTTCTCTGTGTAGCCCTGGCTGTCCTGGAACTCACTCTGTAGACCAGGCTGGCCTTGAACCCAGAAATTGCCTGCCTCTGCCTCCCAAGTGCTGGAATTAAAGGCATGCACCACCACTGCCTGGCTTGTGACTTGCTATTGCTTTTTTTGTAACAATAATTTGTTTTTATTGTGTGTATGTGCCTTCTATGCATTATAAATGACAGTTACTAATGAGAACTACGGTTATATAATTATAGGCCCTAATATTAATATTGACTATTATAGGAATTACATTTAATTCACATAATTCTCCTTGTTATGTTTATTATTTCTCTTGCTTTAGAAAGGAGAAAACAAAAGCTTTGCAGGATACAGATGTTAAGCTATAGGACTCAGGGTTTTTACCTCCTCATTACAACACAGACTAATAAGAACCACTGTTTTCCTACTATAACGAAGTAGGAACTCTCCCATTGACACAGCTTAGTGTGGAGCACTGAAGGGTATCCTTAACATCATAGTCTGTGCCTAACACCTTCTAGATCAAAGCCCTGGATGACTGAATCACCATGGTTGTATGGCTCGGACAATATGTTGTAACAAATCTGATGAAGCACCCATCTAGGTTTCAAACATTGGGCTCATTTTACAAAACAACTGTGCATCTATGTGACCCTTCATTTTCCTACTGAATATTAACTGGATGTAAACCAGCCTTCTAATCACCAGGGAGACTATGTAATGACTAGCATGTTTTTGAGATTTACTATACATAGAGGAGAACTTTAAGTGACTCTAGTGAAGAAGAAATGCCCACAGATGTGAAAAAAAAAACATTCTCTGTGTGGGGTGTATGTTTGCCTGTGACCACCTCCAAGAATTCGTCATAACATGCTGATAATCTAGAAATTTGGTCACTGGAATGAACACAATAGAACAAGCCTTACATATTGCTCCAAAGCCTTATCTTTATATAAATATAAATTAATTTCTTTAATAAACTGATGGACAATTGCACAACACATCTTCCTTAATGTTACTAGAAAAAGTTCAGTATTTTTAAGGCTCCTCATGGACCCAGCTTGGGCTGGGGTTTAGACATCAGTCACAGGACTGATAGTGAGCTGGGCTGTTTAGTTCAACTTCCCCCTGGGAACATAGTTGCTTATGTAAGTGGCTCCAGTACACTAACTCCCTTAATAGACATAGAAGAAAGTAGGGTCTTTTAGGAAGCCCTGTGAATACTTGTCATAAATTAGCTTAGCATGCAAGATATAATTTATTTCTAGCTGGGCCTGTCTCCCAGCTAGGTTATGCTATATACTACACAGACATACATACAAAAAGTGAAAAAGAAAGAGTCAAGAGTTATAATTACATTCACATGTTAGCTAATTGGGCCCTTCGGGGCCTTCTTTCTAATTATAAGAGGGCAGAGAAAGAAGAAATCTCACTAACAGCAAATCCGCACAGAATGAGTATGAGTTTAAATGGGTTGTACTGGCTACATAAAAGCTGTAAAACTTGATAAGAAAGGGATGGCAGCACTTGCCAAACATCTCCTACACATTAAAAATAAAATCAGACCCATAGCAGTATCATTCCCAGAACACAAGATGAGAAAATATATATATATTTAAAATGGATTCCCTAAGACAAAGAGAAATTTCAAACATCTATCTTAGGTGGGTATGTTTACTACACATCTGTTTTAGAAAAGCAAGGACATTGTTAAGCAACTATACTACCTGATTTTTTTTAAATCCCACCTATGTAGCAAATTGGAAACATGTATGACATTTATAAGACAAGGGAAAACTACACACAATATTTACAAATGATCTTGACAATCTTGGGGAGATTGTTTTTAACCTGTGGCATGTGAATTTGTATTTTACTTTGATAATAAAAGCAAAAAGGAGATTTTGATTCTTGTCATTGGAAGACTGAGACTTACTGGCCTGATACCCTCTAAGCTAAGATTGAATTCACCTCCCTTCAGTTTCTCCTGGGGCCGTCAGATGCTCCAAAGAGTGTCCCCACATTAGAGCAAATTGTGGAATTTTACAAGGTTGTAATTCATTTTACTTCCCATGGAGTGGTACCCTTTTGACGTGCCTATAAAATCTCAGTGTTTATAGTACATGTGTACATAATATCACATTACACCTCCTAACTCAGATAAACAGGCAAGAATGCTGAAGCTCAATGGGGAAAGATTGCCTTCATCTCTTAAAACTGTCATTTTAATTTCCACACTAGACGACACCATAGATGCAAGATGACTTAAGTTCCTGGTGGCTGTAAGACCACAATCTTGTAATGTTTCTAATTTAGTACCTAATCAAATTGCTTTGCATTTAGTATTCTTATCTTAATTTATGTGAATTGATATATGCTGCTCACTTTAGTACACCCAAAGGAACAGTGTATTTTACAGCATTCTAAATGCAAATCTTCTTCCCTGACTTATACTGTGGACAAAGCAATCACACCAATCAAAAATAACTTAAAATGAAATCCAGACAAAATGAAATGGCAATTGGCATGTCAAGTGCAGGCGGGACTGACCCTGACGCTCTGCGGGCTTCAGTGACCCTGCCCGAGTCCTGCAGCAGGGCTCAGTCCTCAACTTGCAATTTTAAAGTTACCTTCTGTGGTGTTGGAATCAAATGCCCAGATAACACAAAGGAAACTTTTGCTAGCACAAAATCTAATCAAATGTAATGTCTATTTTATAAGCACCATTTGGTGGCTATTAGAGTTCAAGGTTCTAATTGTGAGTTCAGTTCATAAAAAGAAAATTGGCTTTCACATGAGCAGCCCTTTCAGTCAGAAAGAGTAAGCACACATTTAAGTACACAGGTTTCCAGCCATTATTCTCCCTATTTCTATGCCCATTATGGGCCCAATCCAACCCTCACACGTTGATATTCAACTCTCCGTGCATTCAGATTTATGCACATTTCCTGGGCTCAACAGAAATTTGAAAAATAGGAGAATGATTCTAGGGGTTTGAGGGTGAAGATCAATTGTTTATGTGGTAGGTTTTAAAGAAATTCTCCGAAGGATGTCTAAAGATAGGATTAAACCATATGATCTGAGTACAGCTGACAATCCAACTTGTGCTTTCCATAGGATGTTCCCCCAATGCAGGCAACTGCTCTTCCTCACCTAACTCAAGGCCTGCTAAACTTACTACTACTATTTTACTAAAAGCATGGACTGTACACTAACCAACATAGAAAATCATGAGTATTGTTATTTTAGAAAGAAACTTAAAATATCCAATTGTTGAAAATTGTACAAAATAAAAAAATATTCATTTATACTTTTGTATCTTTTTTAAAATTAAAGTATACAGTCTTAAAGCAAAAATGCTTGTCCTGAGGCTGTCTCAAAGGGTATTTCAATGTTTAGTCATTTGTTTACCTGGCAACAGCATGGCATCAGGTGGTGAGAGCATCAGAGTTGTGCTGCGGGTCCTGAGCAGCTTTGAACGCCCATCCTCTGTGACTGCACACCCGAGCTGTAGGTTGTGCGGCAGAGCCTGAGCAGCTTTGAACGCCCATCCTCTGTGACTACACCCGAGCCATGCTTTTGCCTGCAGCTTGAGAACTGTGTGCTGAGTTAGATCAAATCCGCAGTGATGATGGAAAGATGCTGCCATAGCAAAGCTGGTCCTCCTGTGGGGCAGAGGACTGTGGGATGGGGAAGACAATGCTCACCGCTTGATTTAGGTCTCTAGGAAGCAGAAAGAATAAATCTTTGAAATCAGGATGTGAGAGAAGAATATTAGGAGTGCACAGCCAGGGAAGGTGTGGTTGACTTTAGACAGCACGA
This sequence comes from Montemys delectorum, assembly GCA_019843815.1. Lineage (NCBI taxonomy): Eukaryota > Metazoa > Chordata > Mammalia > Rodentia > Muridae > Montemys > Montemys delectorum. Next base: position 7,160 of record JADRCD010221736.1, on the reverse strand, counting down.
AAAATCATCTTTGCATCTATGAGGCAGAAAGCTGAGCTTGTCTGGCTATTGAAAGCCAAGTGTCGACCCAGATAATTTGTTTCGTCTCAGTAGAATGCGCTTTCCCATGAAATAGAATACATGAATGGATGAACTGTGTTCAACTCACTAACCTTCATGTTTACAATATCTACAACATAATTAGGCTTCATTAAGTAATTTTAGAATTAATTTACACATGAAAAGGTGCTACTCTTGAATATATTTTCTCTCAGGCTTCAGAAAATACAGTGTCACAATTTTTCAATGATATGTAAATATGAATGTTTATTAAATGGGATCAAGAGAAAATAAATTTAATAAAGTACTCACATGTAATGTGTTAAATGCAGAGCACTATGCCTTGGCCTGTATTTAGACATTATATAAATAGAATAACTTAAAAATGTATGGTCCAGTTACAGAAAACAACACAGAAAGACACTGCAAAAAGTTAAGTTCTTTTTGAAGCACTGATCGATCCTGCTGGAAAAGGAACCCCTTGGACTAGGAAAGCATTTACGTTGTGCCCTTGAGTCCTAACTTGAAATTCAGATGACACTCCTATTCCTCAGAAATTAGAAAGTCTCCGGAAGTTATTTCTGGTGCCATCACTGTTCCACAGCACAGAGGTTGGGAGCAGAGTGTAGAATTCTCAGATCAAAGGAAAGTGTAAGAGAACCTGGAATGATCAATACAAGCCACATAGAAAACAAATGAAGGCAGAGCATCATGGGCCTCAGAGAACAGCCAGCAGACCAAGGATTACCACTGTCCTTATGACAGTCTCTGCAAGTCACATGGGTCCTAGTTTAATTTTATTTTAACCAGAGGACAAAAAATTATTGAAGTTGGTGCAACGTGGGAGCAGGAGTGGGGGCTGGCATACAAATCAATAGAAAAAGAACCAAAATAAAAGACCAGGAGGATGACTTAGCTGGTTTCATTTAATTACATGACTTACATTTCAAGAAAAATATACATGAGATATGAACATATTTCAGTAATTATGACAGATTTACATGTACTTTTTAAAGCATAAAATATATGTTGACATCTTATGAAATTTAGGTAAAACTTGACGAATTCTCTCCAACAGATTCTCACAGCAACTGATGTCAACTAAGATCTTACCTCACTCTGGGGTTTCACAGTATCACTCACTATCCTATTCTCTCTCCAGGAATTTGTATGAAACACATAGTTTGTAAATAATCTGGGACTGAGACACAGAGCCACAAGGAGCAAAAGACTGAAGAAGTAGACTCTAACAGCAAACAAGTAAAAATGTTGTAAACCAAGGATAATTCAAAATTTATATCTGTAACTATTAGTGATCTAGTCATTCCAAATGAATATAAATTGAAATTTGTATGTTATAGTGTTCTTTGAAACATAGACTATTTTGTAAAACATTTTTTATTGGAAATTTTATGTATATACATTTCAAATGTTATCTCCTTCCCTGGTTTCCCCTCCGGAACCTACTCTATCCCATCCCCCTTCCCCTGCTTCTTTGAAGGTGCACTTTCCCTTCCACTCACCCACTCCCATCTCACCACCTTGGCATTCCCCTGCACTGGGGAAATCAAACCTTCACAGTACCAAGGGCTTCTCCACCTACTGATGCCAAACAATGCCATCTTCTGCTACATATGTGGCTGGAGCCATGAGTCCCTCCACGTGTGCTCTTTGGTTGGTGGTTTAGTACCTGGGAGCTCTTGGGGTCTGGTTGGTTGATATTGTTCTTCCTATGGAGTTACAAACACCTTCAGTTCCTTCTGTCCTTTCTCTGACTCCTCTGTTGGGGTCCCTGTGCTCAGTCCAACTGTTGGCTGTGAATATCCATCTCTGTATTTGTCAGGCTCTGGCAGAGCCTCTCAGGAGATAGCTATAACAAGCTCCTGTCAGCAAGCACTTCTTCATATCCACAATACTGTTTGGGTTTGGTGTCTGTATAGGGATTGGATCCCCAGGTGGGACAGTATCTAGATGGCCTTTCCTTCAGTTTTTGCAACACATTGTCCCTGTATTTCCTTTAGCTATGAGGCAGACAATGCCATCTTCTGCTACATATGTGGCTGGAGCCATGGGTTAAAAATTTGGAGATGAGAGGGTGGCCCCATCCCCCAACTGGGGCTTTTCCTAACCTCTGGATATGGTCTCCACAGGTTCTCCCTCCCCTCGGTTGGGCATTTCAACTAATTTCATCCATATTGGGTCCTGGGAAACACTTACTTTCCTGGCATCTGGGAGTTGGTGGCTACCCCCAGTTCTGTCTCTCCTATTGCCACACACCTCTATTCAAATTCTTGACCTTCTATCACTCTTGTCTCCTCCCATACTTGACCCTGCCTCCTTTTCCCCCCTCCCCTCCTCTCTTTCTACCAAGACATTACCACCCTCTACCTCCCCTAAATATTTTGTTCACCTTCTAAGAAGGACTGAAGCACTCACATTTTGGTCTTCCTTCTTTTTGATCTTCATATGGTCTCTGAATTGTATCTTGTGTATTCTGAACTTTTGGACTAATATCCACTTATCAGTGAGTGCATACCATGTGTTCTTTTGTGATTGGGTTACCTCACTCAGGATGTTGCTTTCTAGTTCCATCCATTTGCCTAAGAATTTCATAAATTCATTGTTTTTCATAGCTGAGTAGTACTTACTTCATTGTCTAAATGTACCAGATTTTCTGCATCCATTCCTCTGTTGAGGGTCATCTAGTCTCTTGCCAGCTTCTGGCTATTATAAATAAGGCTGCTATGAACATAGTGGAGCATGTGTCCTTGTTATATGTTGGAGCATCTTTTGAGTATATGCCCAAGAGTGGTATAGCTTGATCCTCAGGTAGTAAGTACTATGTCCAATTTTATGAAGAGTCACCAGACTGACTTCAAGAGTGGTTGTACCAGTTTGAAATCCTACCAACAATGGAGGAGTGTTCCTCTTTCTTGACATCCTTGGCAGCTTCTACTGTCACCTGAGTATTTGATCTTAGCCATTCCTATGGGTGTGAAGTGGAATCTCAGGATTGTTTTGATTTGCATTTCCCTGATGATAAAGGATGTTGAATATTTCTGTAGGTATTTCCCAGCCATTTGATATTCCTCAGTTGAGAATTTTTGTTTTAGCTCTATACTCTACTTTTAAAGGTGTTATTTGATTCTCTGGAGTCTAACTTCATGAATTCTTTCTATATACTGGATATTAGCTCTCTAACAGATATAGGATTGATAAAGATCTTTTCCCAATCTGTTAGTTGTCATTTTGTCCTATTCACAGTGTCCTTTGCCTTACAGAACCTTGGCAATGTTATGAGGTCCCATTTGTTGATTGTTGATCTTAGAGAACAAGCCATTGGTGTTCTGTTCAGGAAATTTTTCCTGTGACCATGTATTTGAGGCTCTTCCCCACTTTCTCTTCTTCTAGTTTCAGTATACTGGTTTTATGTGGAGGTCCTTGATCCACTTGCACTTGAGTTTTGTACAAAGAGATAAGAATGGATTGATTTGCATTCTCCTATATGCTGACTGCCAGCTAAACCAGAATCATTTATTGAAAATGCTGTCTATTTTCCACTGGACTCTTGTCAAATATCAAGTGATCAAAGTGTGTGGGTTCATTTGTGGGTCTTCAATTCTATTCCGCTGCTCTACCTTCCTGTTTCTGTACCAATACCACGCAGTTTTAATCACTATTGCTCTGTAACACAGCTTGAGGTCAGGGATGATGATTCCCCCAGAAGTTCTTTTATTGTTGAGAATAGTTTTCACAATCCTGGGTTTTTGGTTATTCCAAATGAATTTGCAAATTGTTCTTTCTAACTCTATGAAGAATTGACTGGGAACTTTGATGAAGATGGCATTGAATCTGTAGATTACTTTCATCAAGATGGCCATTTTTGCTATATTAATCCTGCCAATCCATGAGCATAGCAGATTTTTTTTTTTCATTTTACAAGATATTTGATTTCTTTGTTAAGGTACTTGAAGTTCTTGTCACACATATCTTTCACTTTCTTTGTGAGAGTCACACCAATGTATTTTATATTACTTGTGACAATTGTGAAGGATGTCATTTAACTAATTTCATTCTCAGCCTGTTTATTCTTCTTTTGAGTAGAGGAAGGCTACCAATTTGTTTGAATTAATTTTATATCCAACTAGTTTGCTGAAGATGTTTATCTGACTTAGGAGTTCTCTTGTGGAACTTTTGAGTCACTTAAATATACTATCATATTATCTGAAAATCGTGATATTTTGACTTTTTCCTTTCCAGTTTCTATCCCTTTGACCTCTCTTTGTTGTCTAATTGGTCTGGCTAGGACTTTCAGTACTATATTGAATAGGTAGGGAGAGAGTGGGCAGCCTTGTCTAGTCCCTGATTTTAGCGGGATTGCTTCAAGTTTCTCTCCATTTAGTTTAATGTTGTCTATTGGTTTGCTGTATATTGCTTTTACTATGTTTAGGTATGGGCCTTGAATTCCTGATCATTCCAAGACTTTTTACCAGGAAGGGGTGTTGGATTTTTGCAAATGCTTTCTCAGCATCTGATGAGATGATCATATATTTTTCTTTGAGTTTGTTTATATAGTGGATTATGTTGATGGATTTCCATATATTGAACCATCCCTGCTTCCCTGCAATGAAGCCTATTTGACCATGATGGATGACCATTTTGATGTGTTCTTGAATTCAGTTTGCAAGAATTTTATTGAGTAATTGTGCATTGATACTCATAAATGAAATTGGTCTCAAGTTCTCTTTCTTAGTAGGGTCTTTGTGTGGTTTAGGTATCAGAGTAATTGTGGCTTCATAGAATGAATTGGTATTGGTCTTCTTTGAAGGTCTGATAGAATTCTAGACTAAAACTATCTTGTCTTGGGCTTTTTTTTTTGGTTGGGAGACTTTGAATAACTTCTATTTCTTTAGAGGTTATGAGTCTGCTTAGATGGTTTATCAGATCCTGATTTAACTTTGTTACCTGGTATCTGTCTACAAAATTGTTCATTTCATCCAGATTTTCCAATTTTGTTGAGTATAGGCTTTTGTGGTAGGATCTGATGCTTTTTTTCAATTTCCTTAGTTTCTTGTTGTTATGTCTCTCCTATCATTTCTGATTTTATTAATTTGAATACTGTCTCTGTACCCTCTGGTTAGTCTGGCTAAGGGTTTATCTATCTTATTGATTTTCTCAAAAACAAGCTCCTGGTTTGGTTGGTTCTTTGCATAGTTCTTTTTGTTTCTATTTGGTTGATTTCAGCCCTGAGTTTGATTATTTCTTGCTGTCTACTCCTCTTGGGTGTACTTGCTTCTTTTTGTTCTAGAGCTTCCAGCTGTGCTGTCAAGCTTCTAGTGTATGCTCTCTCCAGTTTCTTTCTGGAGGCACTAAGAGCTATGAGTTTTCCTCTTAGCACTGCTTTCATTGTGTCCCATAAGTTTGGGTATGTTGTGCCTTCATTTTCATTAAATTCTATATATATTTAGCTTCTTTCTTTATTTCTTCCTTGTTATCCTTGAGTAGAGTGTTGTTTAGCTTCCATGTGGGCTTTCCATTGTTTTTGTTGGCATTTAACACCAGCCTTAGTCCGTGGTGATCTGATAGCTAAATGGGATTATGTCAATCTTCTTGTATCTGTTGAGGCCAGTTTTGTCACCAATTATATGGTCAGTTCTGGAGAAGGTACCATGAGGTGCTAATATATTCTTTTGTTTAAGGATGAAATATTCTATAGATATTTGTTAAATCCATTTGGTTCATAACTTCTGTCAGTTTTATTGTGTCTCTGTTTAGTTTCTATTTCTATAATATTTCCATTGCTGAGAGTGGGGTGTTGAAGTCTCCCACTATTTTTGTATGAGGTGTAATGTGTGCTTTGAGTTTTAGTAAAGTTTCTTTTATGGATGTGGATGCCCTTGCATTTAGAGCATGCATGTTCAGAATTGAGATTTCTTCTTGGTAGATTTTTCCTTTGATAAATATGGAGTCTCCTTCATTATCTTTTTTGATAACTTTTAGTTGGAAGATGAATTTATTTAATATTAGAATGGCTACTCCAGTTTGTTTCTTGGGACCATTTGCTTGGAAAATTGTTTTCCAGACTTTTACTCTTAGATAGTGTCTTTCTTTATATTGAGGTGTGTTTCCAGTATGCAGCAAAATGCTGAGTCCTGTTTAAGTATGCAGTTTGTTAGTCTATGTTTTTTTAATTGGGGAATTGAGTCCATTGATGTTAAGAGGTATTAAGGAAAAGTGATTTTCACTTCCTGTTATTTTTGTTGTTAGAGGTGGAATTATGTTTGTGTGTCTATCTTCTTTTGAGTTTGTTGAAAGAAGATTACTTCCTTGTTTTTTTCTAGGGTGTAGTTTCCCTCCTTGTGTTGGAGTTTTCCATCTATTATCCTTTGTAAGGCTGGATTTGTGGAAAGATATTGTATAAATTTGGTTTTGTCATGGAATATCTTGGGTTCTCCATCTGTCGTAATTGAGAGTTTTGCTGTGTATAATAGCCAGGGCTGGTATTTGTGTTCTTTAAGGGTCTGTATGATATGTGCCCAGGATCTTCTTGTTTTTTTAGTCTCTGGTGAGAAGTCTGGTGTAATTCTGATAGGCCTGCCTTTATATGTTACTTGACATTTTTTCCTTACTGCTCTTAATATTCTTTCATTGCTTTGTTCATTTGGTGTTTTGATTATTATGTGCATGAGGAATTTCTTTTCTGGTCCAATCTATTTGGGGTTCTCTAGGCCTCTTGTATGTCTATGGGCATCTCTTTCTTTAGGTTAGGGAAGTTTTCTTCTATAATTTTGTTGAAAATATTTACTGGTCCTTTAAGTTGGAAATCTTCCCTCTCTTCTAAACCTATTATCCTTAGGTTTGGTCTTATCATTGTGTCCTGGATTTCCTTGATGTTTTGGGTTAAGAGCTGTACTGGCTGGTTTTGTGTGTCAACTTGACACGGGCTGGAGTTATCACAGAGAAGGGAGCTTCAGTTGGGGAAGTGCCCCCATGAGATCCAGCTGTGGGACATTTTCTCAATTAGCGATCAAGAGGGTAGGGCCCCTTGTGGGTGGTGACATCTCTGGGCTGGAAGTCTTGGGTTCTATAAGAGAGGAGGCTGAGCAAGCCAGGGGAAGCAA
>JADRCD010221735.1:0-21240 GCA_019843815.1 Montemys delectorum | reverse complement strand
AGAATAACTGGACTTCTTGGCTGGCCTAGCCAATGGCAAGCTCCATGTTCAGTAAGAGGGCCTGCCTCAAGGGAAGAAGGCAGAGACTTGGTAGAGCAGGATACCTGACATACACAAGATACCTGATATACCTGGTACACACATGGTATGCACCTGTTACGCACCTGCCACACACCTGCCACACACCTGCCACACACCTGCCACACACCTGCCACATGGTGCCATGAGCACTCACTCCCAAGTATAAACACATGAACTCTATCTAGTGATTCATCCCTTCTCTCTTTTCTTACCGTGATCATAAAGGGGTGGAAAGGATTCTAAACTCTTCATTTGATCCTTGGACTCTTGGCATCCTGAGAGCTTATAGTCAAAAGATGGAGTGAATCTGAGACAACTTTCTGTGGTAACACAAAATGGGGATTGGGAAGGTCTAAACAAACAAAAACAAAAACAAGGTTTGCAAAGGATGAGACATTTCTTTTCCTGGATGTTAACTGGCACATTTCTTGAGAGGTTTAACAGCCACTCAAGAAAATATTTCAGGAATGAATGAGTCTCGTTGAAAGATGTCAGCTCTAGGATCACCCGAGGTCCTAATTTCCTTCGGTGTGCACTTACGGCCAAGTGACAAACCACTGGCATGGAAGATGTGACCTTACTGATTTGTGACTTTCCTAGACTTGATTTCTCCATATCCAGGCAGCCTTTCTCCTTTGCGATGCTTAGCCCAGCGTCCATGCTCTGGCAGGTTCTCATGCAGACTTGACATTTTCATCAGCACGGAGGAAATCATTTCAAGCCCAAAGGATAAGCACCATCACAGAAAAGGTCACAAAACACTGGGAGTTGCTTTTAGCAATAGATTTTTGAGGGCAAGTCCAAAGAAAACACGGGACATGGTTTGGAACAAGAGTATACTTCATCATTGGGTTGTGGTACACAGGACGCCACGGGAAAGAGGACTTTGCTTGCATTGGCGATAATAAACATGTTTTTACAGTAAACAAATGGGCAGCCATAAGACATACACGCCTGAGGTTGAAGGGAAGCCTGTTTGCACCAAATAAATTACAGAAACAGTTCAAGAGCAGTTCATCCTACTGAAAATATTATCCCTGAACTACTGCAGTGTTAGTGTCAGGCTAGGTTATCTCGTGTGTGGGTGCACTGCGTGCTAACCCTGCCGTGTGGGTGTACTGCGTGCTAACCCTGCCTTGGGTAGTTTGTGGAAACCTGCACACTTTGGAGGTTTTCAGTAACTTTACACACTTCAATTTGGCCTTAGCCAAACCTTATACCCTTTTCCACGCAGGGTCAGAATTTCCCCCCTCAGGTGGTTGACAACCTTTCAGTCTGTAAGTTTTCCCTCTCTGCCTCTCTATGCCTCCCTGCTCTGCCCCAGCCTATGTGACTACATCCCAAATGAATGTCTGAGATGGGGGCCAGGCTGATGGAGGAAGATTCTGTAGAAATCACAGTACAGCCAGGAAGGATCCAAAGGCCATCATTTATTCAAACTCTGGCCCTTTGGTTCACAAAAGGGGAATGACTTTTAAAACGTAGCCAGAAAAAACAATGAAGTAAGAACCACTGAGGGGGAGTAATTTCATCAAACCTTGAAAACTTTCAGATGTTCATAAATTTTGACTTTGTAGAATAGCACAAGAATATCATATACTTATATTTATTTGATTTACACATATTTATATTGCAACACAAAAATTCATAGTTTATTGAGCCTCTATACAAAAATAAACATAGAGCCAGGAATGGCACAAGCCTGTAATCCCAGCACTCGGGAGGCTGAGGCAGAAGTACAAGGTCATGGCCAGCCTAGAAAGACAGTTGACTTGAGGCCAGCCCCGGCTTCACACCAAGTCTATCCCACAAAACAAACAAAAGTGAACATGGGTTATTTGAGTGGCAAACGAGACACAGGAATACGAATCAGAATGAACCGTTACTATTCTAACTGCTGTGGTCTGTAAAATACAAGGTGTCAAGCAACAGCCTGTTACCAGGTATTTACTGAGTACCCACAAACTGGAACAGGTGTTTGAAGAAACCCCCTAATTCGTGTGTGTGTGTGTGTGTGTGTGTGTGTGTGTGTGTGTGTGCATTTGTCAGTTTCTTTCTGTGTGTGTGTGTATGTGTGTGTGTGCATTCATGAGTGTGTGTGTATGTGTGTGTATGCATTTGTGAGTGTGTGTGTGCATTGGTGTGTTACATGTATGTGTGTGTGAATTCTTGAGTGTGCTTGTGTGTGTGTGTGTGTGTGTGTGTGTGTGTGTTATGTGTAGGTGTATGTGAGGAAAGGCCAGAGGTCAACACTGGATGTCTTGCTCAATCTCTCTCAACCTTATTTTCTGAGATGGCCTCTCAATGAACCTGGAGCTCAGTGACTCCTCTAGACTGGCTGCCCACTGAGCTCCATGGATTTCCCTGTCCTCACCCCTACTCTAAGCACTAGAATCACAGCATGTTCCACCGCACCTCATCCTTATGTGACAGGCACTTTACCAACAACCATCTTCATAGCCGGCCTTCCATCTTTTTAGGCAATAAGGCTGCAATAGGTGCTTACTGGTACTTGACGCTATTGTTGCTCTCAATGATGTTCCTTTCTAGATAGAAGTTCCTTTTAAATAGTTAATTTTTGAGATGAGGTCTCTCTATGTAGCTTTGGCTAGCCTAAAACTTTCTGCTTAGACCAGGCTGCCTTGAACTTATAGATATTTGCCTACTTCTGTCTCCTGCATGCCAGGATTAAACATGTGCCTATGAATCATTTCTGAGTGGCCAGATTGGGTGTTCTCCCTACTTGTAGGACATTGGTGTCATAATTCTAAAAAAGAACAAGATTTGAGTTTTTACTTCACTCTTATAAATCAGGCAAGTGATTGAAAATCCCTGAGCCTCCATCCCTTCAAACAATGAAGCAAGGACAATTTATATTCTCTTCACATGATTGCTGGTGAGCACTGAAGAGAGTAAAGTATAAGAGGATGTCAGTATGGCTTATGCAAATATGCCTTGTCATTCATAATCAGCTTTTACAGCTCATGGAAGGTGAGGGCTGGAAGTCAGAGCTGCATGATGAGAGGAGTCACTGAGAGAGCAAACAGAGAACAGCACTGAGGGAAGAGCGTTGAAACACCTCTGCATGGGTTTGATCACAAGCAGCACGGATGTAATCATGATATCCCAATACCATTTGTGACCATATGGATGCTAAGACTCTAGGGATTTAGTATATCTTCTAACCATGTGGAGAGACACATTTACCTGACAGCAGCAATTTGAATTAAATCATAGAAAGTAAAGTGTATTTGTTTGTTTGTTCATTGTTTGTTGAAACAGAGTCTCTCTTTGTAGCCCTGGTTGTCCTAGAACTCACTATGTAGATCAGGGTGGCCTTGAATTCACAAAGATCTACCTGTCTCTGCTTCCCAAGTGCTAAGGCTTAAAAGTGTGTGCCGCCACACTGGTAGAAAGTTGTTAATTGAAACATCTACATCATCACTAATATCAAGCAAAATAAATGAAAATAGAACCAACTCATTATTCTATGGAATCTGTGGTTTCAAAAAAAAAAAAAAAGAATACTTATGTACAAATGTAGAGAAGACTTAAGACTGCCCTCTTTTCCTTGGATGGGCTGGGAGACCTGCGTCTCCTAATGCACAAATGAGGCCTGGACTTGCTGCTAAAACTGACTCAATACACTCTTTAAAAATATTGGAACTGATCTTTTCTAAAGTAGAAAAGAAAGATCAGTTACCGTTTTATTCTTTCTCATTCTCCTTCACCTCTGAACTTCCTGGTTCGGTCTGAGGCCAGAGTCAAGCTTGCCAAAACACCATAGGGAAAGCTGCTCTCACAGTATTCCTGGCTCACCAAAATTTTTCTTGAGAAAGCCAGTTTCCATGAGATTTCAGTTCCAATTCCGTAGACCCAAGAAAACTGAGGGCAGTTCAGATTGAGTTCAGATAAGCATTCACATTTTCAATTACTTACGCCAGATCAGCCACGAAGCCATTTGACATGTTCACATCAGTGTTTTAGAATAACAACAAAGAGATCGACCAGAATTTTGACCCAATGCAGACAGTGTGAGGAGAGTGCAATGTAGCAAGAAACCGATAGATATTCATAGTTACTTTCTTCATTAGAAAAAAGTAATGAGACAAAAATAATGACCCTGAGACATGTTTAAAGTACAAATGAACCTTACATGGGAGAACCTCACAATATCAACATTGAGCAACCACTTGTCTGAGGAAAGCTACTGTGGTGAATGGCACACAATGTGACCTGCAGGGATAATGTATTGCCCGTGTGTTTGTCTTTCCTAGCCTTCTCCTCCCCCATCACCCTTTGAAGGTAGACACATCAGTACCAATGCTGCTGAAGGCTGTCTGTTCTGGGAAGCAAAATGAACTGCTCACTTTGAGACCTCACAGCTCTCAAAGAATCAGTTTCTCCTCCTGAAGTGGGGTGGAACCATGAGAAGCAAAGGCGATGTTAAATTTCAAATAATCATGTAATGGGAGAAAATCACCTCTAGGGCCAGAAACTATCCTCAGAGGCAAGAAACAGAATTTGACTTTTTCAAAGGGTGACTTAAACATGAATTCACTCAGCAGGAAGTCAAGAGACTCCTGTAAATGCCATCAGAAACAAGGCACATCTAGTGTGAATGACTTGTTTTATAATGCAAGTCATGACGGAAAGAGAATGGTCATTCACAGAGTCCATCCTACGAGACTCCACTATAGTAGTGAGGGCAGGACAAACCTTTTTTTTTTTTTTTTTTTTTTTTTTTTTTTTTTTTTTTATTGATTTAAGTTTTATTGCATTATGATGAGAAAAGAAACATAATTTCAATTTATCTGAATTTGTTAACATTTAAAAACATATTTTAAGTAAATAGAATTACAACACATTCTTATTTCCCTTTTGCATCCCAACTCCTCCCATAGACCCCCCATACCTGCAATACCTTTCACGTTTTTATTTTTTCATATTCTTTAAAATTTATAAAATATTGTAACAATAAAAATGAGCATTATAAAAGTTATTTGATATAAAACAATTGGACAGGTTTATGTAGATGCTTGCCTACAGCAATACTGAAAATACATATATTTTTCTCAATATAAATTTTAAATAACTCCAAGCATATCAACTGTATATTTTAAAATAATACATCACTACTAGTTTTTTAAATGAACATAAATATATAAAGTCTTTTTGTTTGTTTTGTATTTAGTAGAGTTTAAAATCTTGGCTTTTACTGTGGTACAAACCCAAAATAAGAACAATTTTTAGACATTGGAGTTCATTGTAATAAGGCTGTACTACAATGACCCACACATCACCAAAGGATTTTACCTCCATAGTAGCTAGGCTAAGAGTTGACAGTTCTGCTGAGCCAAGGAATGAACTGTAGGCTCGATTTTTGGATACAGATTTCCTGCTGTCTTAGTCAGGGTTTCTATTCCTGCACAAACATCATGACCATGAAACAAGTTGTGGAGGAAAGAGTTTATTCAGCTTACTTCCACACGGCTGTTGATCCCCAGAGGAAGTCAGGACTGGAACCCAAGCAGGTCAGGAAGCAGGAGCTGACACAGAGGCCATGGAGAGATGTTTCTTACTGGCTTGCTTTCCCTGGCTTGTTCAGCCTGCTCTCTTATAGAACCCAAGACTTCCAGCCCAGAGATGGCACCACCCACAAGGGGCCCTACCCCCTTGATCACTAATTGAGAAAATGCCCCACAGCTGGGTCTCATGGAGGCGCTTCCCCAACTGAAGCTCCCTTCTCTGTGATAACTCCAGCCTGTATCAAGTTGACACACTAAACTAGCCAGTACACCTGCTATGGTCAAAGCTATTTGACCTGAGTGATTGTCTTCGTTCTCAGCCCACAGAGAACAGGTTACATTTATTTAAGAAATGGTGTGTGTATTAAGATAGTCTATCCATAAAGTCATTCACCAACTGTTTCAATGAACAATGCTTCTGTTTGGAGGTTGGCACAGACATTAGGTGAGGGCAAGAATCTGGTTCATTGGCTGTGATGATTTTGAAAAGCATTCATCTCAGAGAATAAGTAACTTAGAAAGTCCTCTTCTTCAAACTTGATACAATAGTTACAAACATCAAACAAAGCATTCAGTCTCACTCTTTGTTGTTCTCTTACAAGCCATCTCCAAAGTTAATTGTCTACATTTCTTTTGGCTGTATAAATAATTTTGAAATATGTAAGCTGTTCTGAAAACTATAGTATAGTATAAAAAGATCAAATAAACAATCCTACTAATAGAAAGGAGAAACATGATTTCAAGACCATTATGTAGTACACAGCAAGACATTGTCAGGTACAAACAAGCAGAAAGTATATATGGATTGTACAATATTGGACCTATTTCTCCAATTACCAAATTAAAGAACCAGATTATAGCCAACAAATTTCTAAATTCTCATACTTTTGAATTTTAATTGATTAGGATATGTTGGTAATATTAATTTTCATATTAAGATATTAAGAAAAAGTAATTGTTACTTCCTGTTATTTTTGTTGTTAGAGGTGGAATTATGTTTGTGTGGGTTTGTTGAAAGATTACTTTCTTGCTTCTTCTAGGGTGTAGTTTTGCTCCTTATGTTGATGTTTTCCACCTATTATCCTTTGTAGGGCTGTATTTGTGGAAAGATATTCTGTAAATTTCATTTTGTCATGGAATTTCCATCTATGGTAATTGAGAGTTTTCCTGGGCTGGCATTTGTGTTCTTGTAGGGTCTGTATGACATCTGCCCAGGATCTTCTAGCTTTCATAGACTTTGGTGAGAAGTCTGGTGTAATTCTGATAGGCTTGCCTTTATATGTTACTTGACCTTTTTCCCTTACTGCTTTCAAAATTCTTTCTTTGTTTAGTGCATTTGGTGTTTTTATTATTATGTGATGGGAAGAATTTCTTTTCTGGTCCAGTCTATTTGGAGTTCTGTAGGCTTCTTGTATGTTCATGGGCATCTCTTTCTTTAGGTTAGGGAAGTTTCTTCTATAAATTTGTTGAAGATATTTACTGGCCCTTTAAGTTGGGAGTCTTCACTCTCTTCTATACCTATTATCCTTAGGTTTGGTCTTCTCATTGTGTCCTGGATTTCCTGGATGTTTGGGGTTAGGAGCTTTTTGCATTTTCTTTGACTGTTGTGTCAATGTTTTCTATGGTGTCTTCTGCCCCTGAGATTCTCTCTTCTATCTCTTGTATTCTGTTGGCAGTGCTTGCATCTATGACTCCTGATCTCTTTCCTGGGTTTTCTAAGTCCAGGGTTATCTTCCTCTGTGATTTATTTATTGTTTCTATTTCCATTTTTAGGTCCTGGATGGTTTTGCTCATTTCCTTCACCTGTTTGATTGTGTTTTCCTGTAGTTCTTTAAGGGATTTTTGTGTTTCCCTTTTAAGGGCTTCTAGCTCTTTACTTGTGTTCTCCTGTATTTCTTTGAGGGAGTTATTTATGTCCTTCTTAAAGTCCTGTATCATCATCATGAGAAGTGATTTTAGATCTGAATCTTGGTTTTCTAGTGTGACAATGTGCCCAGAACTTGCTATGGTGGGAGAACTGGGTTCTGATGATGCCAAGTAACCTTGGTTCCTGTTGCTTATGTACTTATGCTTGCCTTCTACCATCTGGTCATCTCTAGTGCTACCTACCCTGGCTAAATCTGACTGGAGCCCGTCCTTCCTGTGATCCTGGTTGTGTCAGAACTCCTCAGAGTCAAGCTGTCTCTGATCCTGTGATTCTGGGATCCTGTGATCCTGTGATCCTGGGCCCATTAGAATACCTGGGATTAGAGCTTCCTCTGGGTCTACTATTATGGGTCTCGCTGTAGAGTTTGAGCCCAAGGTCTGCTCAGGACACCAGCCCAGACAGACCTGAAGGAACCCGTGCTACTGGACTGGCAGATTCCTGTGTGCCTGGACCCTACTGGTCCCATTTACTCCTGGTGTTGGGACAGATGTTGTGTCCTCCTCACCTCTGATCCTATGATCCTGGGCATGTTAGAGAACCTGGGAGTGGAGCTTCCTCTGGGTGTGGTGGGACTCAGGACAAACATGTAAGGTTCTTCTTTTGTTTTCTGTACTACAGGCAAAACTTTGTTCTTCACAAACACAGTAATGGAAAAATAGGCTCAGAAACACAAAACTACATTAAAGTCTTAGTGTGTTTGTCATCACTAAGAACTTTACCAGCCTTTTCATATCCCAGGAGATACATAAGCACTGGCAAAAGAAATTTGTATTTTCCTCAGCCAGCATAAATTGCTGATTCTTAGGTAATAGAAGGGTACTTGCCAGAATGGGGTAATTATGATGGACTCCTCATTCCTTGACTTTACAGTAAAGGAGCATTCTAAAGAACATTTCCAGTGTAGTTGATCATTCTCAAATACTGAAGTAAGGAAATTTGGCTTACTCCAAAAATTTAACAGGCCACTACATCTTCTTTCTTCTTAATCCCTCCTACTGACCAGCTTGGGGTCTGGATTTCTCAGATTCTCTCTTATATTTACCATGTCTACTAAAGATCATGGCTTCATACTGAGGGAGAGGTCTATTCTCCAGGGAAGAGCTAACTGCCTCTTACTACTGTCAATTTTTCAAAGTCTGGGAAAATTAAGACATTAAGTCATATGTCATCTCTAATAACTATTGGACAAAAGTACAGATATATATTAATCAAAGTTTGTATTTGAATTTTAACTAATACTCATGTCATCAGAAGGAATTTCTCAAGAAAAACATATGCCATATATAATATACTAAAAGTGTTAGTGAATATGGGTATTCATATTCTGTGGACTGAAAATCACTAACACCAACCCAGCAACTCTTGTCTGACCAGCAGGAGCTCGAGGAACAACTCTGCAAAACTAGGCTTCCTTCTCTAATGCCAACCAACCACTTAAATATTAGCATGGCCTGTGGTCAGTAATGAACAAAGAATGTAGAAACGGAAGTCTTATAAAATGTACATACATGTATACATACTACAAATATTTAAACCATATGTTTTCTTGTAATTAGTCCTATTTTAATGGTACTAATTATTGAATACTTTTATAGGCATTATGCATGTGTTTTATCAGTCACAGTTATACTTAGAAGAACAACCTCAACAAATGCACTATTGCTATATATATAAATACCTACCGTTGCTACTAATATTTACATATGGGGAAGCTGAGACCAAAAAGAATGAAACTAGCCAAACTTTACTTTTCTTCAATAGCAGAAAATGGAAATAATTTTTAAAAACTAGGTCTGTCTGAAAAAAAATCTCTGCTCACTATGTGCTGCAAACTTTATTCTAAGGAAGAATGTTTTATGTTTCTTATGACTCTATAAATATCACCATGGTGAGTACTTCAATGGTGGAAAACGATAATGGAAGTTATCTAGTCCAGTGTGACTGTGTACAATTTAACACCATCCTACATTTTCTGTTACATTCACTAATGAACTCATTGCTCATGTATCTTCACTTGTCTCCTGTATACAAATGTTTCCAGATTTGTATCCAGATTGAACCACTTACTCTGTTATCAGATTAGAGAAGCGGTTTGTCAGA
The DNA here is from genome assembly GCA_019843815.1 of Montemys delectorum. Lineage (NCBI taxonomy): Eukaryota > Metazoa > Chordata > Mammalia > Rodentia > Muridae > Montemys > Montemys delectorum. Next base: position 11,604 of record JADRCD010221735.1, on the reverse strand, counting down.
CACCAAAAATCTGGAATATATTGTGTTGAAAATAGAAAATATCTTACCACAAAGAAGTTAGCACCGTTAGTTTATATGGAAGACTTTATTTCAAATGTTATACCCAATCAAAGAAGGAAAAAGATGAATGATGCAATGGTTTGATTCCTGGGAAAATCTGTGATCTGGGCCTTGAAAGTCAGAAATGAACTGGGCCCAGGAGGTTCCCAGGGTGCAGGCCCTGAAATGTGTGGCTTTCAGCTAATCCTGCAGGGGTGGTGATGTGGGACAACTGTTGCACTTTGTAAGAGCACTTGTAAGGGGTAGGGACAGATCCTGGCAGCATCAGAGGCTCGATTCAAGAACAGAACTATTCTGGATGCCAATGTGCAACTTGACCACAGGCAACCCAAGTGGCACAGAACCCTCCAGGAGGAGAGAAAGCAAAAGGTATCCACACAGAAGAGCCAAGTACTGGTCTTCAAGATGGGATAAAAGAAGACTCGGGAGACAGCTCTCTTTGAGGAGAATACCAGGAAATATTCTATGTTGGTGGCTCTCAAGGAACTCTGAGGAGATTAAGGAGAAGCTGAATGCATCATTGCACACCAAGGGGTTAGTCCCTGAGCCTTCAGCATGGAGAAGGAAGTGGAAAGCTGCTGTTAGGCCGTGGGTCAGACATGTACCTCTCTTGCCTCCCAGAAATTCTGAATCCACAGAGGGAAACACTGGTCTGTGTGAGAGTCTAATGTCCAAACAGTGAGTAACCCTTAAGGCAAGGAGCTAAGGACCAAGTACTGCCCTGGAGAGCCCAGCCAAACTAAGGTTAAACTGATGTAAAGTATGCACCAGTAAGGAAGCTGGGACACTTGAGTTTTGAGGAATTTTATACTTTCTAGATTTTATTCTGTTGTAGGAAAAAGATACCCATGCAAGGACTCACACAAGAAGTCTCTAACAAGCCTATAAGAAAAAGGAATTGTCCACTTTTCCCTCCAAGGAGATGAAGAGTTGAAGCACCCAATACCATTTGTGGCTTAGTAATGTGAAAGGGTGGCTTACTGGAAGTTTACCTTGAATCTCCAAGGATAACTTGAAAGGGACTACCAAGCACAAAGTCAGCCAACTGAGAGCATCCAGCCTTTCTCCCTGGCTCCCTCTGCAAAGCCCTCACTTCAATACTACTACCTATAGGACTGTTGCTGGGGCCGATGGCTCCCAAGAGTAGTGAGCAGTCCCTTGAGCCCCAACTCCTGGACACAGTGGGCCAACTGAAAAGTTAGGGACAGAGCTTCTGAGTTTGGCTTTAATGTGGCAGGGATGGAGTTCTGGCTATGACTGCTGCCTCTTGCTATTCTTTTCTACAGAGCTAGAAGCAAAACTCACAGAAAGTCAGATTTGCTGAGAGCTTCGGAGCCTCTCAGATGGGAACCGCTATAATGAATTAAGTATCTTCTCACTTGTGTTCACCTACAAAACTGGCTTGCTAGATGCTGCATAGAATTTGTTTCCACTCTTAAACCCAATTGTATTACTTTTCTCATTTCTGTGACATAGTACAAGACAGAAAGAACTTAGAGGGAATTTGCTGGGCTCACGGTTTCAGAGGTGCAGCCCACTGTGGCCTGGTGAGCCCAGCACGGAGAGCATCTCACATTTCATATCTTGACATTCAGGAATGGTGGCTCCTTCTTTCCAGGTTCTCTTCTCCCGTTATCCCATCTGACCAGGGACGGTGCAGTCCGATGAGGTAGCTCTTTCTCCCTCATCTAGTTCTGTCTGAAAACACCCTTATTGACAGACATACCCTGACTGTAACTTGCCCCTCTCCTAGATGGTTTTCAATTCAGTCAGGCTGACAATCATGTTTTCCTAACCATAATGGAGAAGCATCTAACACTTTTGAAGTAGTTGGCATGAGAAGCAAATAAACAAAAATTAACCCAACAACAACAGAAAGGCAAGAAAATTAGTCAGTCCAACAACAGAAAGGCAAAATACTAACTCAAATGGGTGCACAGAACACTACAACATTAAAACATACTTTTGGAAGATGTTTGGCAGCCTACACAGGTCAGAGGTTTGGACTGCGTGTTCCTAACGAACAATTACACAAGGTAATGAGGCAAAAAAACAAACAAACAAACAAACAAAAAAAAAAAAAACAGTGAATGGGCAAGAGGTACCATTTGTCACTCTTCTTCTATGGCCCCAGACTCAGGAGCAGCTTCTATGAGCTTTCTCAAGATGTTCTTACACATTGTTGTGGGCACACGATGTTATAATACCTACTGAAGGGCACAACACAACACGGGACATGGAGTAGGCACCTGAATCATAGTTTTGCATCTAGGATGATGCTGAGTTAGAAGCCCATGTGCTGAAGCCTTCTCAGAGGAGCACCAAAGACTAGACTCTTCTTTTCCCATGACCTCTCCTTGTAACATGGACATTGGCCAAGGTGGACATGCTCATGCACAGAAACTGTAGCCTGTTGAAGACACTCAGAATAGAGACATTGTGCCTTTTCTTTCCACAACTACCTTATAAACTATTTTTTAACTTAGCAGGAATGCCTCTCAGATAAGACTTAAACATAGAATTGATACATGTTTCTAAAAAAATATGATTAAAGTTATTTTCATAACTTTGTATGCAACCAGTCTCAATTATTCTTTTACTTAGTCTGTATAAACAGCAAGCACTAAGAGAAAAACTGCAGTTCCACTTTAGTCAGATGTATTATTAAATAATTAATAATGACTCTAAAATGTAGTTTTTTAATGACCAGGAAATTAAATTGTCATGTGTAAAATTGGAAAATAACATTGTGTACTAGAAAGTTAATTCCATTGAATTAAAATTAGTCTCTTTGGAAGTTCTATTACAGGTTGACAAAATAATTGTTGTCTTAGCCAAATTCCTAATACTTTTTGTCTCAAATAGCTTATGAGTTTCAGATGTAGGCCATCACTCTCTAGAACATGCTTGAGAGAGACAATAGCCTTTTGAAGGTAACCATCTAATGGGAACTCTGTAAGTGTTGCTGAGTAACCAAGAACTGGGAGACAGCTATAAAGGATCTAGTCCCAGAGGGAATACACACACACACACACACACACACACACACACACACACACACACAGAGTGTACTAGCTTATGACAACCTTCAGAGAGTCACTTCCCACCCGAGTGCCTGTTTCCTGGCACTTAGAGGTGATTATGGACCCTATGCCTACTGTTCCATGTCCTTCTAGGCACCGAATCTTAAGTATGCCCATCTGAGTTAGCTATCAAACATCCAGTCATTAGTCAGTATGCTACAGATGAAAGACACAGCAATGAACAAGATAGGCAAGGTCACATTTCTTAGTCCAACCCAGGAGACAGACCCCCATCTCAACAAAGATTGAACGGAGGGTCTGAACTCTAAACTCCTGGAGTGCATGTTAAGCCACTGTGGATGCAGAGATAAAGGACTGGCTAAGTGTGGCATGGGCCTAAAATAGGCATAAAGATGACAGAAACATCCCTCATTTGACTGGCCTGAGATGAGCAGGCTGTCTAGAGACTCAGGTCCTTCAGCTCACAGATATATCCTTCCCAGGGCTATTCTCTGACTGCATGGTTTGAACAGCTGCTTGGTGCATACTCACATTCCAGGCAACAGATTTTAGGATGCAAGAAAATATCCTATTCCACTAAGGAAAGTAAAATGAGAAATTACTTCTGGGCCAAGAATGATACCATACACCTGAAATATCGGAACAGAGAAAGCTGAATCAGGTGGATCACAAGTTTGAGGCCCACCTGAGCCACACATGGAATTCTCTACCATTCTCGTGTACCTAGCAAGGTCCAGGCTCAAAACTATATTTAAGATTATTGCCTTCAGTTCTTTGTATCACCCACTGGCAACTTCATAGAACCACCCAACTACATGGAAGCTAGGAAATGTGTTTATCATGAGTGACCCATGCCAACCCAAGGTAAGAAAGCAGCTAAGACTAGCAAAAAGGAAAAAATAAATTTAAAGGACAGCTCAGAATGCCAGGTGCATTCTCTGCCTTTGTTAGTGCTTCATTCCCCTGCCTCATCCAACTTGGAGTGAGCACAGCATGTGGCTGTGTATGTAAACCAACAGCCCAGTCATCTGCACCTGATCACTCAAAACAAATGACATAGTTGGAGCAGTAGGATGACCAAAAGGAGAGCTTCTCTTGGGAAGGGAGAGGGCAGAGAACAGAGCTGCCATAGTCCTCAGAATGATCCAGCCATGTTGGGAGGGAACCACAGAAATGTCCTCCCAGCTGCTGGTGTGAGTCCTCTAGACAACTGCTCTGTCTGCTATAGCTTCCACTCCAGGGAGAAAGTCATGCACCTATCTCCTTGCTTAGCCACATCTTTTTTTTTTTAAAGATTTATTTATTTTATGTATGTGAGTACACTCCAGCTGTACAGATGTTTGTGAGCCTTCATGTGGTTGTTGGGAATTGAGTTTTTTAGGACCTCTGCTCACTCTGCTTGGCTCCGCTCACTCAGTCCCTGCTTGCTCTGGCCCTAAGATTTATTTATTATTATACATAAATACACTGTAACCGACTTCAAACTCACCAGAAGAGGGCGTCAGGTCTCATTATGGGTGGTTGTTATCCACCATGGGGCTGCTGGGATTTGAACTCAGGACCTTTGGAAGAGCATTCAGTGCTCTTACCCACTAAGCCATCTTGCCAGCCCCAGAGGATTCCAACTTCTACACTCTGCTCTTGCTGATTCAATGTACAGACCCAGGAGTCTGAGCTGACTTCGCCCAGGGCTAGCAGGCCACTTTTCTGGCATTGCTGCCAATGCAGTTCCCTTGAAACTGTAAGAATGCCTTCCAGGTCATCCGTCTGTGCCCATTTCTGTGTGCAGGGAATCCCAGCCAAAGCTCTACTCTTGGTGCAGATACAAATGCTAAGCTCTGATTGTCATAAGGACTTTGCTGTCCCTGGGAGTCCAGGGGAGAGAATTCACATTCTGCTTCATGTTGACAAGAGCGTTAAGTTACAGCCTGTCCTTCTGTCAAGAGTTCTGTGGGTGACAATTGCTCTCGAGCCATAGCTACTCAACTTCTGGCTCTCAGCCCACACCCTTGCAGGCTGCTCCTTAGCCTACTGCTGTATCTCAGCCTGCGCTCTGACGATAGCAATCAGTCTTCCTGTCCAGTTCTGACACAGTTGGTCCCTTCTCATTGAGCCTCCCAATTACAAGTGCTTTCCCTACCCTCAGGGGTGGCCACACCCACAATTCTAGAAGAAGGTTGTTTTCCTGTGTGTCATTCACAAATTCATCTTCTTTAGCCCCTTTGAACATGCAAACTAGGTGATGAACATGTAACCAGGTAATGGCTGCTAGATAGAGCCATAAGCTATGAGCTAAGGAATAGGCCTTACCATTTAATCTCTCTACAGCTTAAGAAAGTCATATTGCCTTTCCAGGCCTAATGCCTTCGTTTTATTTATGTTTTGTGTCTCTGAGACAGGTTCTCACTCTGTGGTCCAGACTTGCACCAGTTCATCAGCCTTGGCCTCTAAGGCTAGCATTATAAATGTGAGCTAGAGTACACGCCTAATTTCTTTGTTTTGTAAACTAAAAACTGTCACTAGATAGCCTCCTTGTCCCACATTGTCTCTCGTGTTATAACTCTATAAACATCTGTGGCTACACACATGCTGGATATCTCTATGTATCTCTCTCTCTATCTATCTCTGTGTCACACACACACGCATACACACACATGCACACACACACATGCACACACACACACACACACACACACACACACACACACCTCTGCATGTTTTATGCCACCTTGCCTGCTTGTCTCTGTCTACCAAGGACACACCTTAAGAATGACTTGAGGTCATCAGGCTCCAGACTCCTGGAGACCATATCACAATTCCAGAACTCTCTTTCCAAACCTACTTTACAGCAGCTGCAGATGTCCTGTCTGACCAGCCTTCCTTCAGGAACTTCGCAATGTTTAGAGTGTCTTTTAAGTGTGTCCATGCCACAATATTACATGCTGGGCTGAAACCCAAGAGTCTGGTGGAGTCTCTGCTTCAAGAGTGAGGAGTGTCAAGTCCCTTCAGCTGAGTGTTGTAGGTGAGCACTGCACACAGAGCTACTTGGCTACATTTTAGTAAGTCCTGTAGAATTTTGCACATGAGTATACATCACTGAGCATACCAAAAACGTGGACTTTAACTGAAGTCTAAAGTAAAAGAACTTCATTTTTTTGTTTGGTGCATGTATATGTATGTTTATATGTATGTATATGTGTAAGTGAGTGTGGGCATGTTTGCATGTTTCTGCAGGTCTATGCATATGCATGAGTGTGCGTACATATGTGTATATGTATGTACATGTATCGATGTACGCATATGTATATATATGTGCATGTGTAGGTATGTGCATGTATGCACACGTATGTGCATGTACATGCTGTGTGCATGTGTGGAGGATATATGACTCAAGTGTCATACACCTTGTAATTTTTTAAAGTACATTTTATTTATTTTGTGTTCATAGGGAACGTGGTTCATGGGTTAAGGGTTTGCAGGAGTTAGTTCTTTCCTAGCATGTGGGTCCCAGGCATCAACCTCAGGTTATCAGGTTTGGCAACAAGTTCCTATATTCTCTGAGTCATCTTGCCAGCTCCACACCACCTTATTTTTTGAAGTGAATTTCTCGATAAACCCAGAGCTTCCTAGATTTTGCTAAATTGGCTGGCAAGGAGGTCCCACAGCTCCTCCTCTCACTATCTCCCCAGTGCTGGGGTTACAGCACATACTGCCAAGCTCGGCTTCTTTCGTGGGGGTTGAGTATTGAACTCAGATCCTCAGACTTTTGTGGCAAATATTTTACTAATGGGGCTTTCTCTTCAGTCTCGTTTGCCTTTCTGCTACCACTACTAACATTATTAATTAATATTAATAATATTAATTAAATATTATTAAGTAATATTATTAATAATATTAGCTAACTCGGAACATGCCAGACATCACTCTCAGAACTTCACATCTACTAACAATCATGCAACAATGCCCCCATTTTACAGATGAAGAACTGAGGGGTAGGGAATTTAATGAACTTGCTTAGTTTGCTACAGCTAGCATGTAATACGATCCGGCAGCCTAGCTGCAGAGCCTGTACCATTAACCAAAGTATCCCTGCTTTGTCAATTCCTCCCTTTATATCATAGATAAAGTTAATAAAGCCTACAGGGCAGTGAGTTGGTAGACGAAATAAGGAAGATTCCAGAAGATCCCTGATATAGAAAGAAAACCTTCAGTGTTGCCATAACTTTTCTGTGTGCAGTGGTTGGTACCAAGCCATTGTGAAGAAAATCTGCAACAGTCATCCCAGCAGAAGTAAGAGTGTACACCCCACTCTCCTCCCAAAACAGCTGGACCTTCTGAGGTACTTAGCCCCCCACAAGTCTCCTGTATAATAATTGAAGTGGGGTCTGCTCTCCAAATAAAACTAGAGATCATTTGCTTCCTGTTAGGTTTACTGCTTTGAAGACAGCGCCAAATAATCAGAGGCCAGTTAGAGGAGCCCAGATTAAACTGAAGCCTTTGATTCCCATTGATCAAGTTCCCAACACAAAGCCTGGGCTGGGTGGTCACTGGAGACAGAAACTCTGTCAAAACCCAATTCCAGACCAAAGGCTGAACAAAGGCTATAGTGTGCTGTATAGCGTGTGCATCTCCCCTGCATGAGTCAATTTGCCCAAAGTGGTAGAGAATCCCAGTTGATGGCTAGGCATACCTGTACCTGACAATGGGCTTGCATTTCTGTAATGCTGGGGTGTTAGGCAAAGGTGTGGTTACTTCCAGTTTAACAATTACACACAGCTCTCTCAACTTCTGAGTGGGATTAGGCCCCTGATTAGGCCCACAATGAAGAGAAGAAAGGAAGAGAAGAACTAGGCTTCCCTCGTGTCTCTGCAACTAGAGTCCTCTGTGTCTGAGGTAGGAGAGACAGGGACAATTACCAAACTATTACTTCCCTCATCTGTGAAAAGGAAACTTGACCCCAAATATCTATGTTTGTAGGCTTAGAAATTTAATTTATTATTACTCAAGAATGGGGAGCGTTATCTCAAGGAAGAAACACACAAAGATGGATCTAAATGGTGGGGAGACAGTTGGGGAAGTCCCCAGTCTGCAGACAAGCCTCCTTAGCTTTGTAACTGGAGAGCCTCAGTAAAGCATGGGTCCCCAAAGGAGAGGAGGGTGGGTGTGTACAAAAGTCACACAGGCAGCGTAAATATTTCCCCCAAAACCTCAGAAAGTCCACGTAGCTGGATGTGTGGTACGGCAGGCTTCTCTGAAGGGTGTGTGTACAAACTTTTTCAGGACATGCAACAAACACTAAGTCCTCTGTTGCTCATGTATCCAGAAAGGTCAAGAATGTTAAGACAGATTCAAAAGTAACCCCAGGCTAAGCTAATACTGGGTCATCAAACATCTCTATCTGTGCTGACTCCAGCTGAGTGGACAATCAACCGTTCCTGAGAGGGACATCTTAAAACGGGGACCGTATCCAAAATACGATAATGCCTAGCTGTTTGGGGTGAAGTCAGAGTCTGTAAACCACAGTATCTCTGTGAGGAAACAGACTTCCTGACTATTTTTTATGTGCCCAATTAAGTGCAGATTTTTGGCTCCATGAGCAACCTAACTGCAGCATTATTTTTTGTGTCCAGAAAAACCAAGAAATGAACTAAAAACTAAACAAGGAAAGAACAGTCTTCCGAGAAGGCAGTTTGATAAATGTTATGAGATAATTTCTTTTAATGACTTGAAACCTCTAACCTGGATGTAACTGACCTCTAGCACTGTAGATGTAGATCACATTTCTAGTGCCCTGCCAACAGCCCAGCTCAGAGCTGTTGCCACCCAGTCAGGTGAGAGCACCTCAAAGCCATGCATGAAATCAAATAGCATCCCATCCAGGCTGGGGATGGCTTCTTCAGAAGAGTGCCTGAAAATTAAAGTGAAATGATTTGATGGGTAAATAAAGGCAGTAGATCCAAAGCAGTAGAAACCAGCCTAAAATGTAGTTTGCATCTAAATATGTGAAGTCTAGGAAGTTATAGGTTTTCATGTTCCTCCTGAGCTCTACACAACTAAGCACATCCTGGCTTGAAATAGTAGCCAGGTTACTAGAGCACTGAGAGAAAGATCACGTGGGACCACAGCAGGGCTATGTGGAAAGACAACAGGACCCAACTCTGATGCCTCCAACGGATCCAAGAGTTCTTAGAGAGTCCACGCTTGCATTGTGGATCCTGTCAAAAGCTGCAGTGTGCCTGATCAGATCACTCTACCTCCTAGAGTCTACCAAACCAGAGCCTCCATGGGACACAGCAGTTGGGTCCTTACAAATCTGAACACATAGTTTGGTGCCAGCTTATATCCATGAATAATACAACTCCTGAATCTAAGGCTCAACAAATACCATGGAAGAGGGGAAAGAAAGACCGTATGGGTCAAAGGACCCCTAAATCTTCTGTGAGATTTTGTCTCTGAGAAGTTACAAGGAAGCTTCAGCCATGGTATGTCAACAGTGTATTATAGTTTCCCAAACAAGGTCTGAACCATGCCAACACCAGCAGACACATGGAATGGGAAGAACCATGTGGGTCCCACTCTAGACAAAGATCTATAGGCAATTAAAGACGCTGAGAGCAGGAGAATTGCTTTTCCCCAATGATAAGGCCCTAAATGTCTATCCAATAACAAATGGTCAGCCCCGAAGTTACTTACACACAGGTAACATAAAACAGACTTAGCAAGTTGTATTTATATGTTTAGGGGTGTGGGAGGCATGAATCCAAGAGGAGAATATTTGGAGAGGGCACATGGGAGGTGTTAGAACAAGAAATGGGAAGTGGGAAAATGATGTACTTATATTTTAAAAACATTAGCAGTGCTTTCAGTGGGTTGCCAAATCAGCTGAAAAGACCTTTGCTCTTATGTGAGTGCGGCTCTACTTGGCCCAGAACACCTATCTGGGGTAAATTGATCCAATGTCTTCTGAGCATTTATAAAGCTCTGGGTTTCTTAGACAACAGTAAGTATTGATATAACTTAAGTTTTCACAGCAGGGTAATGTTTCCCTCTGTGCCCCTAATCTACTCCTTAGCCCAGTTTTAATTCAAATCCCCTTACACCTTGCCACAGGCTTGAGCATGCTAACCTGTGCTATGATCATTTTCCTCATGGGTGAGACATGTAGGTTGTATGGGCTGTACTGAACTGACTTGTATTGGAGGGATGGTGGCAAATCAGATAATATAGCTGAAAATGATTTTAAAACCTCTAGAAAAAAATCCCAGTCCTTTCCCAGTTTAAAACTGATCCCTATGCTAAAGCCAAACCACAACTGTTGTTTTCAAAATAAAGGTTATAAACAGGCAAGCCAAACAACCAAGTAATTCAATGTGAACTGCCTTGTGATTTCAGCATGTTTGAGACACAATGGAAACTGTGATCTTGGAGGGTGGGAGGGGCCCAGGGGAACCATGCTCACAATTAATGGGCTGTGGCGACTGGGACTGCATTGTTGCATGTTTATATATGAATGTGTTTTATTTTATCTCGTGTCATATAAAGTTTGAATTTAGACCCAGTTTTGAGTCCCAATTTGAGATGTAAGTGATATCAGACACAAAATAAGCTCATTAAACACACATCACACCCTCTCAAGAGTCAGTATGCTTCATGAACCACAGCCCTATTGCTCACCAAGAGCCCTTCTAATGAGGCCAAACTGACTAACACATATTCCAAGAATAATACTTGACCAAAATTGAATGCAACTCTCCTGTACTTATTATAATTTTCTATGACAGAGAGCAGAGGCTAAATTCAGCGAAAGTATTGTTTTTCTTGTATGTGTGGGTCTGCCAAATCTTGTTTTTATTTCTGTCCCTGCCCCCTCAGCCATCCCCATGGGAATTATGGGGTGGCCATGGCAGCTGACTTGACTTGACTTGTTGGTATCTGGGTGGTGACATCTTTCACAACTTCGCTTCACCCCTCTTGATACGTTTGTGGTACAGAACAGAAATAACCCCAGATGGAGGACTCATTATGGAAGGCAATTCCAGAGCCGCCTGGAAATGTGTCTGACACTCCACATGCACATGGAATCATCACAATGGCCATCTGATATTCTATATGTTCAAGGCACTTGTCACATTGACCATGGAGAAGCCATCTGAGGTCTGAAGCTTTCTTTCTTTCTTAAGAGTGAGAGATGTTTGACAAGAACTTCAAGTCTCTGAAGAAGGAATTCGAATAAGATCTCAGAAGATGGAAAGATCTCCCATGCTCATGGATTGGCAGGATTAATATAGTAAAAATGGCCGTCTTACCGAAGGCAATCTACAGATTCAATGCAATCCCCATCAAAATTCCAACTCAATTCTTCACAGACTTAGAAAGAGCAATTTGCAAATTCATCTGGAATAACAAAAGACCCAGGATAGCCAAAACTATTCTCAACAATAAAGGAACCTCTGGTGGAATCACAATCCTGGACCTTAAGCTGTACTACAGAGCAATCATG
>JADRCD010221734.1:10941-30717 GCA_019843815.1 Montemys delectorum | reverse complement strand
TCTCAAAGAAAAATAACGTTGCTCCTGGAGAGATGGCTCAGCAGTTAAGAGCACTGACTGCTCTTCCAGAGGACCTGGGTTCAATTCCCAACACACACACGGAAGCTCACAACTATCTGTAATCCCAGGTCAATCAGAGCTACATAATAGAGAAACCCTATCTTAAAAGAAAACACCAAGTAAATAAATAAACGGTCTGGAAGTTAGCTTAGTGGTAGAGTGTTTACCTCGGCTGTACAAGGCTCCATCACAGTGCTGGAAAACGAAAGGGATCCTGACATAGGCTACATCATGTATGAACCTTGAAGATAGTATTTATGATTTAAAAATCACCTAGATAGGGGCTGGAAAGATAGCTCAGCGGGTAAGAGCACTGACTGCTCTTCCAAAGGTCCTGAGTTCAGATCCCAGCAACCACACGGTGGCTCACAATCACCTGTAATGAGATCTGACGCCCTCTTCTGGTGCGTGTGAAGACAGCTACAGTGAATTACGCTGGAGCAAGCTGGGCTGGAGCAAGCAGGGCCGGAGCGAGCAGAGCTGGAGCTCAATTCCCAGCAGCCACAAGATGGCTCATGGCCATCTGTACAGCTACAGTGTACTCATACACATAAAATAAATAAATCTTTTAAAAAATTACCTAGATGTAAAGGGACAAATATAAGATGCAAAGGGACAGAGTAACTATTGCTGTGGTGATATCATGTCCAGAAGTATTTGGCTTCCATGTCCTGAATCATTGAGGGAAGCCAACACAGGAATTTAAATGAAGCGGGAACCTAGAGGCAGGAGGAGGCTTTCTTATAGTGCCCAGAACCACCAGCCTAGGGATGGCACTGCTCACAATCACTAATTTAGAAACTGTCCAAGCCGGGTAGTGGTGGTGCACGCCTCTAATCCCAGCACTTGGGAGGCAGAGACAGGTGGATTTCTGAGATCGAGGCCAGCCTGGTCTACAGAGTGAGTTCCGGGATAGCCAGGGCTACACAGAGAAACCCTGTCTCGAAAAACAAACCAAACAAAAAGAAACTGTCCTACAGGCTTGCCTACAGCTCTATCTTCTTACGGAGGCTTTTTCTCATCTGAGGCTCCCTCTTCTCAGATGGCTCCAGCTTATGTCAAGTTGATGTACGCCTTGCTGGCACATTAGGTTAACTTTGTCCAAGGTGCCCTGAATGGTCAAATGCATGGAGAAGGAAAACTAGAATAGTGACTACCAGACGCTGAGGAGGGAAGGCAGTGCGAGCTGGTGGTCCTGGGCACATTGTTTCAGTCTGAAGTGAAGAACTCTGCCTCTGCGGGTGGATATGGGCCAGGGCTGCACAGTAGTGTGCAAGTGTTCAAATATGGAGCATAGACAAGTCCTGCAGGATGAGAGCTTATTGCTCTGTTCTTTGTGCATGCTTTAGGCTTTGTTTGTTTGTTTTTTTTTCTTTCTGGAAATTGAATCCAAGGCCTTATACATGAAAGACAGGTTCTTTGCACTTTTTTGAGCAGCAGGGTCTTCCTAAATAGCCCAAGCTGAACTCAAATTTGACACAGGCTTGCCTAGTCTGCCTTCTGAATCCTGGACATATTGTGTGCACCACTCACACATGGTGCCTTTAGAAACTGCACTCTGTGCTGGCTAGCTGTGTCTTAAGAACTTTTCCTATCTATATTTTCTTTCTCCCTTTCTTTCTCCCTTTCTTTCTCCCTTTCTTTCTTTCTTTCTTTCTTTCTTTCTTTCTTTCTTTCTTTCTTTCTTTGGGGGGGGGTTGTTTGTTTATTTGTTTTGTGGGGTTTTTTTTTGGTTTTTTGAGACAGGGTTTCTCTGTGTAGCCCTGGCTGTCCTGGAACTCACTCTGTAGACCAGGCTGGCCTCGAACTCAGAGATCCACCTGCCTCTGCCTCCCAAGTGCTGGGATTAAAGGTGTGTGCCACCACTGCCTGGCTAGATTTTCTTGATATCTATATAAAATAGGGTATTAGTCCCATTTTCCAGATGGAACATTGAGGCTCAAAGGGACTGAGTTACATGCTCACGCACACAGTCTGCAAGTGGCTGAGCAGAACAATATCAAAGCAAACAAGTAGATCCCATTCAGCATCAAGATAACAGGTACTGAGCATAAACGCTGAGACTTCATCTCTGTGAGGGATCTTTCAAGGAGACATAGTAGTCCTATTTTCTAGGTTGAGGACAGATTTCCCAAACCTAGGGATTTAGAGCCTGGGTGGGCATTTCTCTTTCTCTCTCTCTCTCTCTCTCTCTCTCTCTCTCTCTCTCTCTCTCTCTGTCTGTCTGTCTCTCTCATACTGGAGATTGAAACTAGGGCTTTAAGCATTCTAGACTAACAGTGTCCACTGAACTCTATATTTCCAGATCTAGTGTAGGTCTCTAAATTGTGGAATAGAAACTGGTCCAGCCTAGGGACTGGAGCAAGCAGAGAACTCTGAAAGGCAGCCTGTGGCAGGAGAGACTGAAGAGCTGGACAATATTTCACTCCTGTAAACACCAGCAATGCTATAGTGGAAGGAGGGAGCCCTGGAGGTCTCCAGGCCCCCTCTACCCTCCCAGCTGCACCCCCAAGATGAGGGTGAGGAGGGTATGAAGCTGCTGTCAGTGAGGTCCTGAACATAGTCATGTTGTCAACTTTTAGGGCTTTAAAGGATTCAAAGCAACAAGGAGCAGTAAGCAGAGACTGGGATGGCAGATTCATAACTACAAAGGAAGAAAAGTCTAGAAACTTGTACTAGAAGGACATTTGCAAGGCCTGTGCTGAGAATACGTTTAAGGAAAAGGATGGCAGCTAATGGTACTCGTGGACCCTCTAGTGGACACAGAAGTGAAGAACACTATTAATTTGTCCAAATTAAGTCTATCTTGCTATCTATCAGGAATTTGGTACCAGGACCAAAGTCCCTGAAGTTCCAAATTGAAATAGGATATTTGTATAGCACCAAAATGTATCCTTCTGTATACTTTAAGATGTTACCCAATGACTTATATAATAATATGTAACACGGAGTAGATACTATATAAAGAGCCGATATACTGAGGGCTGGGGACATGGTTCCTTTAGGGTGCAAAACTTTGCCTCATTCCAGCTACCTAGCACTTGCTCACTCTCAGAGGACCCGCTGTAGAGCAGGGATTTACACATCTGGAAGACTCAGATGTCTAGTTCTCTTCTTCAGGTCTTCTCTTTCAAGTCTTCTTGTCTCTGTAATACGTTCCTTGGAGTTTCCTTTCCCTCCATGCCATCTCAGCCTATGAAGAAATCACATTCTCATTCAGAAGATATAGCAAAAAAAAAAAAAAAAAAAAAAAAAAAGGCTAGCTGCCCCTGGAGGCCAATCCTCAGGAAGCAGGTCTGTGTGGGACCTCTGTTTCCTTGGCGATTTTTATTTTGAGACAAAGTCTCTTTATGTAGCCCACGCTGGATTGTAGCTGATGAGCCTCCTGCCCCTGTCTCCCAAGTGCTGGGGTTACACATGTGCCCACCACACCCACATTCCTGGGGTCTTTCATGTTTTCGCCTTTATTATTTTTTTTTTCCTCAAGACAGGGTTTCTCTGTGTAGCCCTGGCTGTCCTGGAACTCATTCTGTAGACCAGGCTGGCCTCAAACTCAGAAATCTGCCTGCCTCTGCCTCCCAAATGCTGGGATTAAAGGTGTGCACCACCACTGCCCGGCTCACCTCTACTATTACTTTGTCACTTAAACATGAACTCTCTCCAGCAGGGTGATATAAGGACTTTTAAATTTGTCATTGACTAATTCTTTTCTTTTCTTTCTTTTTTTTTTTTTTTAAAGATTTTATTTATTTATTTATTTATTTATCTATTTATTTTTGGTTTTTTGAGACAGGGTTTCTCTATGTAGCCCTGGCTGTCCTGGAACTCACTCTGTAGACCAGGCTGGCCTCGAACTCAGAAATCTGCCTGCCTCTGCCTCCCAAGTGCTGGGATTAAAGGCGTGCGTCACCACTGCCCAGCCTATTTTATTTATTTTATGTGTAAGAGTATACTGTAGTTGTATAGATGGTCATGAGCTATCATGTATGTGGCTGCTGGGAATTGAACTCAGGACCTCTGCCGCCCTGCTCGCTCCTGCCCTGCTCGCTCTAGTGTAATTCACTGTAGCTGTCTTCAGACGCACCAGAAGAGGGTGTCAGATCTCATTACGGGTGGTTGTGAGCCATCAAGTGGTTGCTGGGATCTGAACTCAGGACCTTCAGAAGAGCAGTCAGCGCTCTTACCCACTGAACCATTTCTCCAGTCCCAATTCTTCTCTTTTCATTTTACATTCCCAATTAAATTTTGTTTTCTCTATGATTGACAACTGCCAACATTTCTCATTAGAAATGTTTCCTCCAGACAGCTGGACAGGCAACATGATATGTTCATATACAGCTATTCTAGATGTGTAGAAGAAGAAATACCTCAAGAGGACACAGCAGGAGGGCAGCCATCTGCAAGCCAAAGGAAGGTTCCAGAAGAGACCAACCAGGTCTTGACTTTAGATTTCTAGCCAGCAGAACTGTGAGAAAATGCATTTCTGTTACTGCAACAAAAAGGTTTTTTTTCCTCTTTCTAGTTAAAAAATAAAGAATTTAAAAATGGAATAAAGTCTGTGAACTGAGGCAAAGATTATTAGATTTTAGAGGCGATATAAAGAGATAGAACAAAGGCAGAATGAGACCAGGGTCTGACCTTAGCAGGTGAGACCATGTTTATTAGCACAGAACAGTGAGGGGTGGCCTCTCTCGAGGGAATAGAGGGTTTAGCAGGGAAAAAGCTGGCTGAGACCCTGTATAAGGAACAGTGGGGGGTGCAGGCTTAGGCTGAGGAAGTTCATGCAGTTGTTGGGGCTATGTGCAGGCTTGTGATCTCTCTTTCCTGGAATTGTCTGCTTCAAGTAAGACAGATAATCTTGGGAAACAGGCTGTCTCTTCAACATTCTTCTCTGGGCTGAGCAAGGTCAGCTGTAATCTCATACAAATCCTGTTTTTAAAACCAAGGCAGTCTATCAAAAATATTCTACCAATGACAATTTCCTGGTATTACTATTATGTCACCATTGAGGGAAGTTGGGTGAAGGGTAGCAAAGGGTACATGGTATTCTTTTTGTTGTTGTTTTGTTTGTTTGTTTTTGAGACAAAGTCTCAAACTTTTGGAACTTTTGGAATTTTCTCTGCAGACCAGGTTAGTTTTGAACACACAGAAATCTACGTGACTCTGCTTCCCAAGGACTGGAATTACAGGCATGCACCACCAAGCCTAACCTATTTATTTATTTATTTATTTATTTATTTATTTATTTGGCTGGTTGGTTGGTTTGGTTTTTTGAGACAGGGTTTCTGGCAATGCAGCCCTGGCCGTCCTGGAATTTTCTGTCTGTAAACCAGGCTGGCCTCAGACTTTGGAATCCACCTGGGATTAAAGGTGTATACCACCACTATTTGGCAAGATTTATTTATTTTATTTTATGTTCATATGTACATGTACCGTGTGCATGCATGGTCAGAAGAGAGTTCTGGATCCTCTGGGATTGGAGTTACAGATGGCTGTGAGTTGCCATGTGGGTGCTGGAATCAAACCATGTTATCAGGAAGGGTAGCCAGTGTTCTTATCCGCTGAACCATCTCTTCATTCCAGTATTTGGGATTCTATTTTGTCCATTTTTAACAATTTGCCATAACTCTACAATTATTATAGAACTTTAAAGAATGTAAAAACAGCTGGGTGTGGTTGTGTACACCTTTAAACCCAACACTGCGAGACAGAAGCAGGCAGATTTTTGCTTGGTTTCAGTTTTCCAGGTCAGCCAAGGTGACAGCGATTCAGTTGTTAGAGTGCTTGTGTAGGATGCACAAAACTCCAAGTGAGATCCCAGCACTGTATAAACCAGGCATGGCAGTACATTACTGTGATCTCAACACTGGGACTGGCTTGGGTTACACAGTAAGATCTTGTCTCAAAAACAATAACAAACACATAAATAATAAAATAAAAAGTCAGACATATCACATCTAGGAGGCTATCCAAGTGTTAAAAAATGATTGTCTTAGAAGCCTACATTTTTTTTTATTTTGTCTTTTTTTTCTTACTAATATATTTCTTTTTTTAAAAAAAGAATTATTTATTTATTTCATATGTATGAATGAGTACACTGTAGCTGTCTTCAGACACAACAGAAGAAGGCATGGGATCCCATTACAAATGGTTGTAAGCCACCATGTGGTTGCTAGGAATTGAACTCAGGACCTCTGGAAGAGCAGTCAGCGCTCTTAACTGCTGAGCCATCTCTTCAGCTCCCACTAATATTTTTCTTTTTCTCTGCAATGCAGATATTATTGGTTTAATAAAAATGCTAGAATACAGGTTTTAAAATGTTTTAAAGCGGACGAGCACAAGTTATCTATTAGAGAGAGAAAATTAATAGGACCAAAGTCAGGAATGAAATGGCTGTATCAGTTGAGGTCCTGGCTTTAGCTCACTGTGAAGTACCCCTTGGATGAGAAGTCTTGGATGTAGCTTATGTTTTCCTCCTAGAACAATGAATTTTCCAAGGACAACAGAAAAAGTCTAGCTTTAGCCTAGCAGACAGGCACAGTCCAGTGGCTGATCAGATTTATAGCTCCGGTTTTGACTTTCTCCTTTACTGGGCCAGCGATGTTGGCCTAGGTCTCCTCATCTGTAACTCAGAAAGAGAAGGATTTTAAAGTCTTCCAAGATCCTTTCGATTTCATGGTGCTTGAGAGGGAGCCTGTCCAGGGATTCTGAGCAAGGACACTCCAGACTGCCCTAGCTGCTTAAGCCCTCCCAGGCCCTCAATTCTCACAAAGGCCGGCCCTGCTGAGGCCCCGCCCTTCCCACCAGACCCCGCCTTTCCTACCAGGCTCCGCCCTTCCCACCCAGGCCCCGCCCAACAGGTCCCCAGCCCCTCCCCCGGGTTGCACCCTTGACCCCGCCCCGGGGTGTGCGTCCACCGGAAGTTCCGCGCGCGGGCCGCTCACTTCCGCTCGGCAGGTGACAGCCGTGGGGCTTGGAGCGGCCGGCTGCTGCGACGCACCGGAGGAGAGGGAGGCGGAGGCTGCGGACATTTTGCTGCTGAAGCGAGCCGAGCCTTGGCACCCGGAGCCGTTTGGATTTGTGGGTGAGGAAAAAGGCAGTCCGGCAAGATAGGAAAAAAAAAAAAAAACCTAAAGAGGCCCGAGGAGAGGGGTCTGCGAGGTCAGAGGTCACGGAGAGGACGCCACGCTGGAGGGGTGCGAGCCACGAGTGGGCGAAGGTGAAAGGGCTGCGTGCTCATTCATTCACGACGGCTTGGCCGCCCGGCGTCAACCCGTCATCTCAGGTCCGCAATCCTGTTTGGAGAGATCGACTGGAGAGATTCCTGGACTTAGGCCTCTCCTGCGCTCTGCTTTTCCCTTCCCACTCCTTTGCCAACCTAAGGCCTCCTGGTTCAGGGCCTTATCTCTTAGCCACCGCCCCGAAAATGGGGCAAAAATCTAGAAATGGCCTTATGCCGCCGGCCCCTCGTCCTTTGGATCCTCAGGGACACGTTGTACTAGTTCTAATACAACAAGAATGTCTTGTCACTGGTTATCCAGCACTTGCTGACTTCGAACCTCTGTGCTAAGCACTTTGTGCGCTGAGCTCACAGCAGCCCCTGGAAGGTAGCTACTATTGCTTTACTCCTTTTACTCAGGAGGACACAGAGTCACGGGAGGTTAAATCACACAAGGAAGGTCATTCGAGTAGTAGAGGCAAAACCAGGCTTCCTATGCAGATCTCCAGAGACCATCAAAGCGCGGGCACAAAGACACCTGGGGCTGGTTTGGGATGTAGTAGTGATTTGATATGTTGTCGCCATTGTGTTATTTGGATTGGTCTCAGGACACAGCCTTCTTGCCTCTTGTCTGGTCTGATGTTCATGAGGAGCATTTGATTCATTTTCATTAGGAGGCTGTGCAGTCGTAGGTTGTTGCTGTCAGTGTTTTGACTTTCAGGGCAAGAGTCTGAAGGTTTTCCTGGCTATTGGGAACTGTAAGACACCAAATGGGCTATTCTTGAAATTGATATCCCTTCATCACGTTTGCACTTTATTCCTTTTGCAGTAAAGAGGGGAACAACGGGACCCCCTAGGGGATCTTTTGCTCCTAGTTCTAGAGGAACAGACCCAAAGGACAGGGCTTTGGCCTGTCATGGTGCCTGGGATAGTCGGCCTGGGAGATAGGTGGTGAGGCTCTTTGCCTTTGGAAACATTTTGTTTTTCCTTTGTTATGCCTTAGTTTTCCTGACAGCAACACAAGAGAGACTATCTTCCTACTTCCTCTTGAGTGCAAGGAACTGTAATGAGCCTGTGAAGGTTTCCTTGTGCTTTTGAAAAAAGTAGTAAGTAAAAATGTTACATTAATTGCCTTTTTTTTTTTTTTTTTTTTTTTTTAAAGCCAGTCTCACTCTGGCCCAGTCTGGCCAGGATCTCGTGTCTTGAATTCATAGCAGCCCTCATGCCTCAGTCTCCCAAGTTCTAGGATTGATTACAGAGCTGAACCATCACATCCAGCTCTCCTGTCTGTCTGTCTGTCTGTCTGTCTGTCTGTCTGTCATGGGCTCTGTGATGTTTTTCTAGTTCCATTGAATTCACAGTAACTTAATAGTGTCACCTTATCCCTATCCTTCCAAGGGATGATTGAAGATAAAGCAACTTGTAGGAACATAAACAGAGCCGGGCACTCTGTCCGAATGGAGCCCAGTCCCTTTGCCTCTTAGGAGCTGTCAAGAGGACTTTGCTAGCCCCAGAGAATCAGACCTTTGGTGTCTCTGTAGAGATCATCTGATGAGTGTGGGTTGATTGGCAGCTTCACACCGGGTAGTTTGAAAGGGCTCAGAGGTCCGGTGGAATGAGCACTCCGACGCCCTGCCAGTCAGCTCCTGGCTCTAGCCCCAGGTCAGCAGCTTCCTACTTGTGTGACCTGGATAACTCACTTCAATTGGGTTTCTATTCTAATAAGATATGTAGATAAAGTGGTAGAGCACTCCCCCAGCATTTGCAAGGCTGATTTCTATTCCCAGCACCAAGAAAAATAAGAGTTTTGGGGAGACGTCGTGGTCCACGCCTGTTGGGTGAGGGTATCCTGCAGAGCATTTTACTGTTGACCCTAAGCCATGGTACCTGCTGGAGCCTGTGTCCGAGAAGGCTGTCAGCCCTGTGAGGTTATTGCTTTGTTCTCCAACTAGACCTTTAAATACTAAGGACCTTTCCTGCTCTTCTTACTTCTCTTCCTAAAAGTAGTTGAAGACAGTTTGTTGTGGGTCCAGCTGGGGCTGGGTTTGGACTTTCATCTTCTGCATGTCTGACTGCTCACTTCCCCCTAAACCCTCTCGCTGGCACCAAAGCCTGCAGTGGTGACAGGAAGCAGACATGGTCTGGTTAGGCTTTATAGCTTGATATGCTCAGATGGTTGAGGGGTATTTGTCCCTTGAAGGCACTTCTGTTTCTCAACAGGTCTTTTATCCTAAGATGTGCTGCTGAGATTATCACAACCAGAAGACATTTCCTTCTCTTTTTTCCCCCCTGATTTCTTTTTATCACTTTACATAGAGAGGAAAAAATACTCTAGGGAAAAAATTGGGGAAATTAAAAAAAAAAAATACACTTCGCCAGGTTTGATGGCGCGTGATTTTAATGATTTTAATTTAATTTAATCCCAGCACTTGGGAGGCAGAGGCAAGCAGATCTGTGAGCTTGCAACAAGCTTATTGTACAGAGTGAGTTCCAGACAGTCAGGGCTGCACAGAGAAACCCTGTCTCCTGGGAACTCTGTCAGTGGTTCCTCCTTGCCCTCAGCTGGAGCTAACTTCTTAGCATAGCATCCAAGCCCTTCCAGGCTTTGCTTCTACCTTGCTCTCTATCTTTCTGTCTTCAGCTTCCCAGTCTACTCTTTGACCTTGCAGTCACTCTCAGACTCGACCTCCTCTGCAGGCTGCACCTGTGTTTGTCTTCACTCTGTGCACAGCCCACACCTGCTGCTCCTGTCCTGCTCCTTTGCTGCCTGGTGCTTGTCATTTGCTCAGTCCTCCCCATCTTGCAGAGGTCTGAGCTGGCTGCCCCTTTAGTGTCCTGTGGAAGTGATCACAGGGAGTGTAATTGTCTGCTTACTTGGCTGCCTTCTTAGTAAAGATCTCCTAGTCCTTTGCAAGCACTTGCCTGAACTATGTGTGTCCAGCATCGAGTGAGGTACATGGCAATGTTTGATAAGTTTCTGGAGAAAGACCAAATGAATGAATATTCCATTGCATTGTGAGGGCTCCGGGTGATGTTCTGTGCATCCTCGTGCCATCCCAGTGGGATAGGGGAAAGTGTGACTGTTAGAGGGACTTATGTGCTTCAAGTTTCCATTGCTGTTCCCCATCAGCAGATTGCCTGAGCAGAGTTCTGGAGAGCAGGGAGATGGTAAACGTTCAGTAGTGTTGGCTAATGTTTAGATTCCACATGTGTTGACCGGTTTTAGCTTTGCAAACCTCTAATTCTAACAGGATGGATCCTGTTAGCTACTGGGGCCAGAGGCTTGCCTGTGGTTTCGGATTTAAAGCTCCCTTGTGTCTTCAACCTTGGGCTGGGCCTCTAAAGATGGGAAGATTGACCATTCTGTTTAAGGGTTAGTATAGCTGGTTGACTGCAGACGTTCCAGAGTCCATCAGCTAGGGATACCATAGTCACCGATCCCCCCAGGTTCCGATCTGGTCCTCTGGGTGCAGATAGACAGATGGAATTGATAGAGGATGATAAAATGGGGGGGAAATCATACTTCAAATTTTCTTATTTTACATTCTGTGTATGGGGGCCACTGGGCACCTGTGCATGGCAAACAACAACTCCCAGGACCTGGCTCGCTCCTGCCATGGGAGCTCAGTTCCAGGGATCACACCCAGATTGTCAAACTTAGCAACAAATGCCTCTGCCCACGGGGCTCTCTCACCAGCTCTGTTTTGTTTTATTTTTTAGTACTGGGGGATAAACCTTGGCCTTATACACACAAGGAAAGTAGACAACCCCTTACCTATATTCCCAGACCTCAAAAGCTTTTTTAAAAAGTTATGTCTATGGCTACCTGCATACATATATGTGCAGCATGTGTAAGTTTGGTGCTCTTGGAGACCAGAGTAGACCAACAGGTCCCCTGGGACTAGAGTTACAAACAGTTGTGAGCTGCTATGTGGGTATTGGGAACCGAACCTGGGTCCTCTGCAAGAGCAGCAAATGCCTTTAATCCATGAAACCATCTCTCCAAGACCCCTTAAAAACCTTTAATTATGCTAGGCTATGGTGGCGCACGCCTTTAATCCCAGCACTTGGGAGGCAGAGGCAAGCAGATTTCTGAGTTCGAGGCCAGCCTGGTCTACAGAGTGAGTTCCAGGACAGCCAGGGCTACACAGAGAAACCTTGTCTCACAAAAACAAAAAAAAAAAACAAAAAAACCCAAAAAACCTTTAATTACATTTATTTATTTATTTAGTGTGGGTTCAGGGACACCGTTGCCATGGCCAGTGAGAATCAGAAAACAACTTTTGGGAGTGGGTTCTCTTCTGCCACCATCAGGGTCCCACTCAGGGCTCAGATCAGGCTATCAGACAAATAAATACTGTTACAGACTGAGCCATCTCACTGAATCTCCTCAAAAGCTTCAGAGCCAGTGCTTTGACATTTGCTTTAAGTCCTTCCCTGGCTATGTTATATACAGGAGTAGACTTGGGCAGCTTATTCTTTTAACCATACCCTGATTGCTTTTTGGTCTTAAGCTCTTTGAGGTTGAAAGACAGTTTTTGTGTCACTAGCTGTTGGGTCTGCTTCCATCTTCATTCTTTATGTTGAACAATTGAAGTGCTTGGTGTTATGATTCTGACAATAGAGACTTCCTAAGTCTAATATTCATTCATTCATTCATTCATTCAATGTTTATTGAGACCCACTAGAGTCTAGCACTGGGATGTACCAGTAGCTAAACAAGCCAGACCTAGTTTCTGCCATAGTGTTGCTTTCTCTTGGGGGAGAGACAAAACAGAAATAGAAAATGAATGCCATATACAAAACTAATAAGATGTGTGAGGAAAACAGAAGACATAGCAGCCAGAGCCTGTTAAAATGGACACCTAGCATCTTAAAATGTACCTGTCAGGATTCCATCACAGCAGGGTAAAGCCCACACTTTTTCAGTGATGGCAAGCTGTTCTTCTGATCCTCAGTCCCATTCAGTGTGTCCTCATTTCCTATCCACTCACTCTCCTCAGACACTAGACGTGCTCCCACTTCTGCTCTGCTGGTGAGGATGGTCCCTGGGACCTCATGCTTGCTGAGCTTCTGCTCTATTACAGAGCCCCAGACCTAGCTCCAGCTGTTCCATTGGTCTGGCTGATGTTTTCCAAACATTCTTCACCTCAAGGAGGCCTTCTGTGGCCACTAGTTAAATTTCAACCTCCTTTCCTCCTCCTCCATGCTTGCTGGCCTCCTTTCCTGCCTTTTCTTATCTTATCTTTTCTTTCTTTTTTCTTTTCTTTTTTTTTTTGGTTTGCTTTTTCTAGACAGGGTTTCTCTGTGTAGCCCTGGCTGTCCTGGAACTCACTCTGTAGACCAGGCTGGCCTCGAAGTCAGAAATCCACCTGCCTCTGCCTCCTAAGTGGCGGGATTAAAGGTGTGCACCACCACCGCCCACCTGGCTCGATCTTTCTTTCTTTCTTTCTTTCTTTCTTTCTTTTTTTTTTGCCAGATCTTTCTTTTGTTGTTTTGTTTTTGTTTTGATCTTAATCTTGCTTGTCTGCAAAGATTTCTCTTTCCTTTAGTGCACATAAACGGCTTCCAAGTCATGATAGGTGCTTGGTGAATGTGTGCACATGTATAGAAATACTGGAGAGTAGCATATAAATACCTTCTTAAGTAGTAGATGCAGGGAATGTGTCTTTAAAGTGATGTCATCTAAGCTGAGATTTGAAGGATAAACTGGAGCAGCCATACTAGGGCAGGAGAGGATAATCCTGTTGGATAGGCAAGTACAGCGCAGCGACACTGAGGGCTTGATGGTTTGAGATCCTTGTGGGCCTGGTGATGCCCTCATTGCAGCCATGGCACAGTGCCCACCTCTTATGATATGTTCATTCTGAGCCTGCAGGCGCAGGTTATGGCCTGCCTCACTGAAGAAAGGGACCTGAACATGTCTCTCCTCCATTTTATTATTGTCTTAGTTACTTTTCTATAACTGTGAAGAGACACCATGACCAAGGCAATTTAGGAAAGGAAGCATTTAATCTGGGGACTCGGTGTTCCAAAGGGTTAGAGTCCATAACCATCATGGTAGAGAGCGTGGCAGAAGGCAGGCATGGGGCTTGAGCAGTAGCTGAGAGCTCACATCTTATCCTCAAGCATGAGGTGGGGGGGGGGGGGGAATTGGAAATGGTGTGGACTTTTGAAACCTACCCCTAGTGACACACCTCCTCTAACAAGGCCATACCTCCTAATAATTCCCAAATAGTTCTTCCAACTTGGGACCAAGCATTCAAACATCTAAGCCTATATACTCAAACTACCACAAGTATATATTTTTAATTAATTAATTTTTTGTGGTCCTGTGGTTGGATGGAAGCTCTGGCTTGAGCATGCTAGCCAAATCCTTTGCCACTGAGTTCTCTCACTCCATTTCCCCCGTTTTGAGATGTTGCCACCTGGTCATCTCCTCTGTGCCATTTCTTCTCTCTGATCATTTTATGTTTAACCTTCCTCTTAGTGGCTGTGAAATGAGCTTGGTGATTTGGCATTTTCCATTTCACAATAGTCAACAGTAGTTTGAGACTAGTTTACAAAACATGAAACTTCCATAAGAGTTGAGCACTAGTTATCAATGGGTGCTGAGCACCTGTTCACTTGATTGATATAAGAGGCAGGAATACAGTAGTGAGCTAATCTGAGTCCTAGCTCTCATGAAATCTGCATTGTGGAAGAAGAAATAGACACTATAAATACTGTTTATAATATGTTTCGAAAGAGAAAAATAGGAAAGAGGGTTAGACGGTGTTGGGGATTGAAGAGGTATACTACTTTAGATAAAGCAGTCAGCTAGGCATAATAGTACAAACCTGTAACACAGCACTGAGACAGGAAGATCATGAATCCAAGGTTATCCTGGGCCACTAGTGAGTTCCAGGCCAGCCTGAGCTAAATAACAAGACCTTGTCTAAAAACAGTCAAGGGAAGATGTATGTGGTGATGCACACCTTTGAACCCATAACTCCAAGTAGTTAGGAGGCAAAACTCTGTGAGTTCAAGGCTAGCCTGGTCTACTAGCAAGTTCCAGGCCAGCCAAGGATATGTTTTGAAACCCTGACTAAAAAACATTAATAATAAAAGAACTAATGTAGAGCTGGCAAGATAGTTCTGTGGATAAAGGCACTTGCCACCATGCCTGACTATCTGAATTTGATTCTGCTGGCATTCCACATGGTAGAAGGAGAGAACCAATTTCCAATTTCTCCAAGATGTCCCCTGATCAACAATTCTCCAGAAAGCGTTCCCTTTGGTGGTTGGGAAAACAGAGATTGTAATAAGCCTTGTTCTGTGGTCTCTGGTTTCTTATTTTAATTAACATTAATATTGTCCCAAAGAAGTCCTAACTAATTTATTTTGTTTTATTTTTTTATTATTATTTAGTTTTCTTTTCTAAAACAGGGTCTCACTATGTAGCTCTGGCAGTCCTGAACGCACCGAGATCTACCTGCTTCTGCCTCCAGAGTGCTGGGCTCAAAGTCATGCCCACCACCTTCCCGGCAGGGTTGTTTTGTTTTGTTTTGATCCAGAGGAATGTGGCTCTGTTGGTAGATTACTGGGAAGCTGACACCTGATTCTGAAATGAGGCTCTTGAGGCTCACTGCTGACGAAGGACGTTTGCTTGCATTTGGAACTTTTCTACCTTTGGGTCCTTTTCATTTTGAAGCTTTTAATTACTGTGAGCCTCAAGAGATGGCTTTGATTAATCAGTTCTCATCCAAATCCCAAGAGACTCACAGCTTGGCAAGCTTATCCAGACAGGCTTTTACTAGCCATGTTACCAAACCTGCTGTTCCTGCTGTTTCAGTAGGTAGATGGGGCCTAAAGTTACCTGCTATTCAACATCTGAGGAATTCTGCTGGTATATGTGGCAGCCCCTATCCTGTACCCTTTAGCTTGACATGTATTCAGTTCTACCAGGGCTTCCTTCAGAGAAGAGTATTTGCCTCCCTGGACTGAGTGGGTCATGTGACCTCCTCATAAGACAGTGTTAGAGGGTGTTGGCTCTACTTCTAACTGTGTGACTCCAAGCAAATGCCTTAACCTCTCTTGGCCTCTGTTTTCCTTATCTGTGAACCTGTGCTATTTTTAAAATCTTCACAGATATTATGAAGATGGAATTTTTAATTGATATACTTTTGTTACATAGTGTGTAAAAGTCCAAGGAAAACTTACAGGGTTTTTTCTCTCTCTTCACCACATGGGTCCTGGGAGCCAACTCAGTTCATCAGGCTCGGTAGCAAGCACCTTTACCAGCTGAGCCATCTTACCAACCCCATGAGGACTAAATTTAAAACTCCGTGTGGGGTCTGGCCCACAGTGTATGTCTGTTTGTCATACTTCTATAATCACTGACTTTGTTCTGCATTTCATGCCAAGCCTGAAGAACATGGAACATTTTCTCATAGTTGCTGAAGTGATTTGAAAGAGCCTGTTTGTTATGAGTCTGGTGACCACATTGTCTCAGAGAGATAGTCTGAAGTGGTTTTTCCACTGACGACTCACCTTTGGCCTTTGAGTTGGCCTTACCTGTGTCCCTGTCTTTGAAATGAATGTTTGTGCTCACCTGTGTGTGAGGAGCCATTTCCTTTTTAAAAGACTGTTGATCAGAGGGTGTCGGTAGCTTCTGGGTAGTGTTTGCTTTTGCTGGATGACACTGGATTCAATCACCAACTGCACTAGAAACACCCAGTAAGATGAAAGGTTGTCAGATGGGGAGAAATGCCTGGAAGCCTACTCAGTCTCACGGGGGTGGGGGTGGAGGAAGGGGGGAGGGTCACAGCTAGGCAGAGGATAAGCACAGAGGGGACACTGGTGAGATAAGCCAGTCTCTGTCCTTGAGACAGATGAAAGAGCTGAGCACACTCAATGACCAGAGTGCAGCTCTTCTGTCTTAGGTGAGGGAGAAACGGCAGCCACACTCTAGCCCCTCCATTGTGTGTGTGTGTTTCCATGTGTGTGCTGGATGAGTGTGTGTGTGGATACAGTCACGAGCTTGTAGAGGCCAGAGGTCAACTTGGAGGTATTGTTCCTCAGGTGTTCCATCTGGATCTTTGAAATAGTTTCTCACCGGCCTGGAACTCATTTAGTCTAGTTTGGCTGGTTAGTAAGCTCCAGGGACCCACCTGGTGATCACAAGTGTAGCACCAGCTTTTTACTGGAGTTCTGGAGAACTCAGGTCTTCATGATTGCTTGGCAAGCATTTCACCAGCTGAGCTTTCTTCTTAGCTGAAGAAAGCTCCTTTTCATTCTCTCTCTTTCTTAGCCTTTCCCCTTTCTTTTCATTTTCTGAGACAGGGTCTCACTAGGGAATCTAGACTGACCTGAACTTAGGATCCTTGTTCCTCAGCCTCCCAAGAGCTCGAATTGCACGTATGAACCTCTGTGTCCATTCCGACCTACTCCTGACTGTCCTTGAGATCCATGTATCCATATAGCAGGTTTCTGAGCAGCTTTCTGAGTTGTCAGGAAGGGATTGAATAGCTAAAGCTCCAACAGAGACCGTCAGAGGTCAGTTTTCCCTGCCCATTTATCCATGCATTCAGAAGTGGTGCTGGCACCTAAGTCAGACCTTAAATTGTTCTCATCTCTCTGTTTTGCCGATTGGCTCCCTCATTAACTCAACAAGGCCCTCAGTGTTCAATGCATATACTTGCATGCCATCCTTAAAGCTTCTCACTGCAGAGATTTCGTGGCCTGAAGGGAAGAAAGTCCTACCACTGGTCAGTGTCTGGCTTTGTGGACAATGAAACACTTTCCTCCTCAAAGTGTTATAGTTTTCCTTCCTCCTGAAGACTTAATAAATGGAACATGGTAGTCTATACCTGTAATCCTATCTGTCAGCTGAGGCAAAAGGACCACGAGTTTGAGGCTAGTCTGACCTACGTAAAAGGAGTCCTATTTCTTAGTTACTTTTCTATTGCTGTGATAAAACACTGTGACCAGAAGCAGCTTGGGGAGGAAAGGTTTTCTTTCCATTTCCAACTCCACACCACAGTCCAGTGTAAAGGAAGTTAGGGCAGAAGCTGAAGCAGAAGCCACAGAGGAGTGCTGCTTACTGGCTTATTACTCAACATGCTTTCTTTTACACCCAGAACCACCTGCCCAAGAGTGGTACCACCCATAGTGAGGTGGGCCCTCCCCCACACAATTATGAATAAGATGTCCTACAGACTTGTCTACAGACAGTCTGGAGAAGCTATTTTCTCAAGCCCAATCTTAGATATGCTTAGGTTTATGTCAAGTTGACAAAAACAAAACAAAACATCAGGTTATCCTGTCTTAAGAATTCAGACAGAGCCTGTGAGGTGGTAAAGGCCACTTGCCACCAAGCCTCATGAGCTGATTTAGTTCCTAGAGTCCACATGGTGGAAGGAGAGAGCCAGCTCCGGCAAGTTGTCCTCTTGTTACATGCACATTCCCCAGGACAGACAAATAAATGGAAAAAACCCTAAATAAATGGAAAAATTAATAAGGTTGACTGGCTCTGCCTGGTTGCATGCTGAACTTTCCCCTCTTTTGTCCCCTTAGAAAGGAGTCTCATGCTGGGCAGTGGTGGCGCACGCCTTTAATCCCAGCACTTGGGAGGCAGAGGCAGGTGGATTTCTGAGTTGGAGGCCAGCCTGGTCTACAGAGTGAGCTCCAGGACAGCCAGAGTTACACAGAGAAACCCTGTCTCAAAGAAAAAACAACAACAACAAAAGAAAGGTGTCTCGTGCGTTTACAGCGATCCCATCCTGCTTCCTTTTATTTGACACCAGAAGAACATCCATTGGTGAGGACACCTTCATTGAGTGGCAAACCAGAGCATTTGAAATGTGGTTATCTGACTGGTTTTCAAACTCTGCATTGACCTGTGGGCTGCCTGAGCCCAGGTGAAGAGGGAGACCAAGGGCTTAGTTGGATGAGTCAGGATCTGCCCCCGGCTTCCTTCTGTCATCCAAGTTCCTCCTTCACCTGTTGTACAGATTGGAAAATGTGAGGCCAGAGTCAGGAGATTTACCTCCAAAGCCACACAGCTGTTTGTAGTAAAGCCAGACTCTGGCAGCCATCTTGGCATTGGTTCAGCTTTGGTTAACTACAAAGCCTTCTGTTCCTGGTCTGTCTGGTGCTTGTCACAGAGTTTGATTTATTGTGAGCCCTTCATTTTGTAGCTTCCTTGGGAACCTGCCTTTTCATTCATTGAGCCAGCCAGCATTTGGTGAGCTCCTGAAATGTGCCAGGCACAGTGCCAGGCACTGGGTTGACAGTGTTAAACAGAACAGATCTCAAATTAGAGGCATGAAGAAGGCTCTGGAGAGGTTGGAATTAGGAGCCAGTCTAATGCCAGGAGGCCTGTGCCCCTTTAACTACAGAGGTACAAAGGAGAGTTAAAGCTGAGGCTGCAGACTGCACATGTTGATGGAACCAGTGTTAGAGATAAATGTACCAACCATAAATCTAAGCTGCTTTATGTTAGAATAGGTGGTATGTGCACACAGCACAGAGTTTCCAAGTTATAGCAAAGGATAAAAGAAGAGTCTGTCTCACCCCATTCCTTAGTCACCCAGCCTCCTTTCTGGAAGGAACCACTGATAACTGTTCTGTCCTTTTAAGGACAGTGGATGCACTTGCAAACTTGAAAGATACTTGCGTTTTTATATAGCAATGCTAGCATACTTTGTATACTTTACATTTTGCTTTTCCATTGACTGTCTTTGATAGTTATGTCAAAAGTTGGAGAGATGTCTTGGTAGTTAAGAGGACTCAGGTGCCACAGTGTGGTCCCAGCCACCTGTAACTCCAGTTCCATGGGATCCTATGCCCTTCCCTGTCTCCTGCAGACACCAGGCATATACAAGGTGCACATAAATACATGTAGGCATGGACATAAGACTTCTTTTTGTTTTGTTTTGTTTTGTTTTTTGTTTTTTGTTTTTCGAGATAGGGTTTCTCTGTGTAGTCCTGGCTGTCCTGGAGCTCACTCTGTAGACCAGGTTGGCCTCAACTCAGAAATCCGCCTGCCTCTGCCTCCCAAGTGCTGGGATGAAAGGCGTGCACCACCACTGCCCGGCTGGACATAAGACTTTTTAAAAAGCATGTATAGCTGGAGATAGTGGAGCATTCTTTTAATCCCCGCACTCAGAAAGCAGATGCAGGTGGAATTTACACTTTTGAAAGCTACTGCCAAACTAAGAGTTAGAGAAGACAATTTAGACTCTTGTTGACACCACATGAGGGTCCTTATATCCTACATTTGTACCAGCATGGAATCTTATCAGACTTTGGGGTCCTCATCAGTCCAGTATCTGCCCAATAGCGGTTGATGGTAATTCCAGTTTCTGTCTCTTCTATTATGACTGGGTATGAATGTCTTCTATTTGGTAAACTGCATACCTGCATCTCCATTCTTCTCTTTGTATTGGTGGGTTTTGTTTGTTTTGTGACAAGGTCTTGTTATGTAGCCCTAGGCTGGCCTCAAACTCACCATC
>JADRCD010221734.1:0-10841 GCA_019843815.1 Montemys delectorum | reverse complement strand
TTTTTTTTTTTTTTTTGGTTTTTCGAGACAGGGTTTCTCTGTATAGCGCTGGCTGTCCTGGAACTCACTTTGTAGACCAGACTGGCCTCGATCTCAGAAATCTGCTTGCCTCTGCCTCCCAAGTGCTGGGATGAAAGGCGTGCACCACCACTACCCGGCTCTTATTGTTTTTTATTGTTTGTTTGTTTGTTTTTTTGGACAGGGTTTCTCTGTGTAGCCCTGGCTGTCTGGAACTCCCTCTGTAGACCAGGCTGGCTGGGAAAGGTGTGGGCTACCACCATCTGGCTTTTTCTTACTTTTTTTCTTTTTTAAAAATATAGTGCATTCATAGATGTCAGAAGACAACCTATACAGGTCTGTCCTTTCCCTTTTTGGGGTTCAGGGATGGAACTAAGTTCGTCAAACTTGGTGACAAGTACATCTGATGAGCCGTCTTACTGACCTAAAACAGTTATCTTCTCTTTCCTTTCTTCCTTTTCTCTTTTTTCTTCCTTCCTTCCTTCTTCCCTCCCTTCTTCCTTCCCTCCTTTCCTCTCTTCCCCCTCCCTTCTTCCTTCCTTCCTTCCTTCCTTTCTTTCTTTTGTTTGTTTTTTGTTTATGATAGGGTCTTTGTAGCCCTGACCTGAAATTTGCTTTGTAGACCAGGCTCCCAGGCTTGGCCTCAAACTCAAAGAGATCCTCTTGCTTTTACCTCCCAAATGCTGGGATTAAAGGTATGTGCCACCACATCCAATTAAGAAATTGTTTTTAGTGTTTGTGTGATTCACAGCAAATGGCATGCTCAGCTCTTAGCTACACAGTGTGCCGGGATATGCATCAGGACACAGATAATCTTCATCACCTGCAGGAAGCTTCCAGCTCCACTGTATCCAGTGTCCTCTGACCTGGCTGATACCACCATAACATAGAGCTGTTTTTTTACTCTACAGCTTTATCCATATGACATCCCATGATGCCTAAGGAGCTTACATTTATTCTGACTGGTTGATTGTGTTTTGTTTGGTGCTGAAGATCACACCCAGGGATTCATGAGTGCTCAGTTCATACTGTACCATTGAGGCACTTCTTTACTTCTCGACTCCTGTTTACATTTGATCTTGTCACTGGCTTTTCAGTCTCATGTGTGAGCTACATAAATCAGCAGGTGGTGATCTCCCCATTTTAAAATGTGGAAACAAAATAGGGGCCAGCGTAATGGCTCGAGAGGTAAAGACACTGCTGCCAAGCTTGATAAACACAAGTTCTATCTCTGGGGCCCACACAGTGGGAGGAGAAAATCTAATTCTGCAAGTTGTCCTCTGACTTCCACACCCATGTTGGAACGTGAGTGTATATCTACACACAGTAAGTGTAACTTAAGAAAAAAAAAAGTTGGAACATGGGTGTATATCTACACACAGTAAGTGTAACTTAAGAAGAAGAAAAAAAAAAAAAGCCAGGCAGTGGTGGCGCACGCCCCACTTGGGAGGCAGAGGTGGGTAGATTTCTGAGATCAAGGCCAGCATGGTCTACAAGGTGAGTTCCAGGACAGCCAGGGCTACTCAGAGAAACCCTATCTGGAAAGAAAACAAACAAACAAACAAAAAACAAACAAAAAAACAAACGAAAAAAAAAACAATGAAAGTTAGCTGACTTTAGTACAGTAGTCTTTTCTTTCCTTTAAAAAGTTAGTATTGTAGAAGTTAGAGAGATGGCTCAGCAGTTAAGAATACATTGCTTTTAAAAAAAAAAATAAAGATTATATATGATGGTCCTATTTAAAAAAAAAAATACGTTGCTTTTGCAGAGGGCCTGGGTTTGATACTTAGCACCCACAAGGTGGTTTATAATCATTCATAACTCTAGTTCCAAGGGATTCAGGGTACCAGGCACACACATGTGCACATAACAAAACACTCATACACATAAAATAAAATTTAAAAAATTTAAAATGACTATTAGATTGTGGAGATGATTCAGTGGGTAAAGCTCTTACCACACTAATGTGAGAGTCAGAGTTCCCTAGGATGTGATTTGGTATATGTAATCTGTAATCCCATCACTCAGACAGAACATTCCCTGAAAACACATGGGCCATTGTGCCTGCGATCTACCCCAGGAAATAAAAGATCATGTCTCAAACAAGATGTAAGGCAGGAATTGGTACTTAGTGTGGCCCTTTGACCCCCATACATGTGCTGAGATATGAGTGTGCTTGAACTTCATGCAAACACATACAGTTTTATTTTAAAGTTGTTATTAATAAGAACTGGAGGAATGGCTCAGCAGTTAAGAGCACCTGTTGCTCTTGCAGAGGATCTGGGCTCAATTCCTGGCACCCACATGCTGGCTCACAACCATCCATAACACCAGTTTCAGGGGATCTGATCTTTTCAGGCATTAGGCACACATGATACACACACATATATATATGCAGGCAAAACACTTATACGCATAAAATAAATAACTCTGAAAATTTTAAAACAAAATTATTATCAGCTAGGCATAGCAGCACACATCTTTAATCCCAGGACTCAGAAAGTAGAGGCAGTCCTACCAGGGCTACATAGTGAGAGTGTCTTTCTGTCTCTGTGTCTCTCTCTCTCTCTTTCTTTGTCTCTCTGTCTCTGTCTCTCTCTCTCTCTCTCTCTCTCTCTCACACACATACACACACCATGTTACTATTAACAATTTTGAGTTTTTGGAGAAAAATTCTTTTAAAAATTTCCTCATAAGTTTAAATTTGTTTTATTAGTTTAAAACAGATAGCTTATATTTCTTGTTTTAAAATCTAAATTTAGGGAGCTGGAGAGATGGCTCAGCAGTTAAGAGCACTGACTGTTTTTCCAGAGGTCCTAAGTTCAAGTCCCAACAACCGCATGATGGCTCACAACCATCTGTAATGGGATCCAATGCCCTCTTCTGGTGTGCCTGAAGATAGTGACAGTGTACTCACATACATAAAATAAATAAATAAATAAATCTTTTTTAAAGATTTAAATTTAGGTAAGTTATATGAAGACAAAATATTTGAAAAGCATTGAGAACTTTCATAAGCCCTATCCTAACTTTGTGTGTGCACGTACATGGTGTGTGTGTGTGTGTGTGTGTGTGTGTGTGTGTGTGTGTGTGTGGTCAGTTCTTCCATCTACCTTTCCATGGGTTCTGATGATCAAACTGAGGTTGCCTTTATCCATTGAGCCATCTTGCTGGCCTAGCTAGGAGTACTTCTATGGGGTGGATTTTTGAGGAGGTGTTTTCTTCTCTTTGACTTAGTTTCCAGTTCCGACCCCCATCTCTGTAGCCGGTGTGTCAGTGTTCTCAGCAATGGCTGCTTAGTTATTTTGCAGAACTTAAGGGAAACTGCTGCTTTTCAGCTTTTATGTGTTTGGCTTAAGTCTTAAAATGTGAGGTGAGTGCCGGGGAGATGGCCTGACAGGGAAGACAGTTGCTGCCAAGCCTGAAGACCTGACCCACACAACAGCTGATAGCCCCTAGCAAGAAATAAATACATAATGTTTGTTTTTAAGTGAAGTTAATAGGATTTTCTGTATTCCCCATATGGCATTAGGAGTCCTGGGATCGATCGCATGCTTGAGGTGGGACAATGGCAGTGGCTCCTGAAGGGCAACCCAGTTATTCCAGGAGTTCCCTACCTCAAATTATTTCCTACCTTGTAAATGCTAAGCCCCAAATGACTGCCTTGTTTGTTTACTGGTTTAACATAAAGTCTTGCTGTGTAGTCCAGGCTAGCCTCAAACTCATGGCAATTCTCCTACTTCTATTTCCTGAACTAGTATTACGGGTGCGAACTACCTCACCCAGTTTAAGTACTTCTTTTGAAAATGTTCCCTGCCACTCACAAAGATAGAATCCAAACCTTTATACTTTTTCTTGCCCGAATTGGCTACTTAAACCCTTAAATGTGGTTCATGTACTTGATCAGATGGATCAGAGGACAGGCTGCAGGCCACAGCTGCCTGGGATTGGCTTTCCTAGGCTTCTGTAAGTAAAAGTACTTTCAGGGCTGAACTGTTCTTTTCCATTCCTGCAGAGAAAATGCAAGATCTCTCCTGTACTGACCTGGCACTGGTGTGAGGAAGCTCATTAAAGAGCAGACACAAGGGAGAGCACCCTACAACAGATCTTTAAGCTCTGGGTGCTGGCTTTCACAGTGGAGTGAGCGTGTCTTTATTTTTAGCCTGGGCGTTTGGGTAACTTTCCAAATCATTTTCACTTTTCCCTGTATCCCTTTCCTTCTCTCTTTTCTGGACACAATCAGCTTCTTTGGAATACAGTCTCTGTATCATCTGTCCCACTGGGCCTTCTGCAGAGGATTCTGCAAAATAGATACTGCAGAAATTAGCATATAAGGGTCAGCTCAAATTTGTGGGTAGTTGTTATGCTATGAAAGAAGATTGTCAAAAGCTCGGCTGCAGAATTATGCTGGTTTGACAGGCTGACACTGAACTTTTGTGCTCAAGTAGTCTTTGCCTCAGCCTTCTAAGGAGCTGGAGTATAGATTATGCCATTTTCTTTTTTTCTATTTATCTATTAGCCATCTACCTACCTATCTACCTACCTACCTACCTACCTACCTACCTACCTACCAAGTTACCTACAAAAAAGAGAAGCCTTCCTGTCCTTTTGTTCTCCTGGTCGACTACATGCAACATCACATCTGTCCCTGGCAGGTTTTGTTCTAGGAATTAGGGCTTCTCCATGATAATGCTATGCCGACAGAGGAAGGAAAGTCCCTGGTGGCCTCCACTGCAGAAGAACAACTCCAGTAGCCCTTTTATGTTTCTTTGAAGAACTGTCAATTAAAGCTGTTCTTATGCAGAACTCTGATGGTGGGCCATGTCTGCTGTGAGGCAGGCCTGTATGCCCTCTCCTTCTGGGTTGTTTCAGCCCTGGCTTATGCTGAGGGGACCAGGAAAGCAGAGGCTACATTGTAGCACTTGGATCTTTTCAGACCCAACATATAAGGCTTATATCATTAGATCCAGCATCTCTTCTGCAGTTCCCGCAGCTCCAGTGTGAAAGAAAGGACCTTTATTCTTTTCGAACTTTGCAAAAGAAAAGTAGAATTGTATCTTTTTTCTTTACACTGTTGTTAGTGAATCCTCTCTGTTTTATTTTATGACAGTGGCTCTCAACCTTTCTAAGGCCCTTTAATACAGTTCCTCCAGTTGTGTTGACTTCCAACTAAAATTATTTTTATTGCTACTTCATAATTAATTTTGCTACTGTTATGAATTGTAATGTAAATATTTTTAGAGATTTGAGGGGGTTCTCTCACTGAGCCAGGAGTTCCCTGATTCAGTTAGACTGGCTAACTAATGAGTTCTTGGGATCCACCTACGTCCATTTACAGTCATACATACCTGTACCTGGCTTTTACATGGGAACTAGAGATTTGAACTCACGTCCTCACTTTAGTAAAGGAACCATCTCCTCAGTTTTTAACTTCTCTCCAGACTTTATCGAAAGTCTCGATGAGGCTGTGTAACCTGCTCAAGGTCACAGCTTGTAGGTGGCTGAATGGGATCCTATTTCTCCCTGAGCTCAAGGCGTATGCTCTCTTGAAGGAATTCTTTCCCATATGAGAGGGAAGACAGGGCTCTGACCACATTTGCATGGCTAGTGCTTTTCCCTGCAGAGCCATCATGCCTGTGTCCCTCCCACTTCCCCTTATCTCTCAGCTGCTGATCAAGAGAGGAGCTGTTGAATACAGAGTAGAGGCTCAGTAAATGCTTGCTACACAAATGTGGGAGCTTCAGTACTTTCTCTGACTTCCTGACTTCTACAGTGCTTTGCACTATGAGTTCTGTGCTGGGTACTATTTTAAAAAAAAAAACCTGACCAGACAGATGTGAGAAACACTATAGTCACAGTGTGCCAAACTCCGACCTCTAGAGACAATAGTAGATGTTTAGAAACTTGATGGAAGTTGTGGGAAGAAGGCCCTCCCCTTCCCCTGTTTCTTGAGATTTATTTATTTAGGGGGCTGGAGAAATGGTTCAGCAGATAAAGTACCAGCTGTTTTTCTGGAGGACCCTAGTTTGATTCTCAGCACCCACACGGTGACTCACAACAACCATCTGTAATTTCAGTTCCAAGGAACTCGATGTCCTCTTGCCTTCACAGGCACCAGGGACTTCTGTAGTACACTAGTACACACATACAAATTTTAAATAGTTATGTATTTATTTTATGGGATATAAAATATCCTGAGTGAGTGCATGCATGTGCACCATGTGTGTGCAGTGTCCTTGTAGGCAGGAAGGAAGAGTGTGTTTGGATCCCCTGTAACTGGAGGTGGTTGTCAGCTGCCATGTGCTGGGAAGCAAATCTGGGGTCCTCTGCAAGAGCAGCCAGTGCTCACTACTGAACCATCTCTCCAGCCTCCCTCCCTCACTTCTTTTTTTTTTTTTTTTTTTTTTTTTTTTTTTTTTTTTTTTTTTTTTTTGGTTTTTCGAGACAGGGTTTCTCTTTGTAGCCCTGGCTGTCCTGGAACTCACTCTGTAGACCAGGCTGGCCTGAACTCAGAAATCCCCCTGCCTCTGCCTCCCAAGTGCTGGGATTAAAGGCGTGCGCCACCATCGCCCGGCCTTCCCTCACTTCTTAAAATTTTCATTTCTCAAGGA
Source organism: Montemys delectorum (assembly GCA_019843815.1). NCBI lineage: Eukaryota > Metazoa > Chordata > Mammalia > Rodentia > Muridae > Montemys > Montemys delectorum. The sequence continues at coordinate 4,212 of JADRCD010221734.1, read as the reverse complement.
AATTTGCATCCTTGAGGTGAGGATGGCCGCTGATCTTTGGTAAGCTGAGCCCACAACTGAAGTGGATAGTTAGAGCATTCCAAACCCAATTAACTCTACAGGAGGTGGGGCTATAACTAACTGGCAAGGGATTTATATTTATAATTTATGCTTTAGTCTATAGTTATCTGTAACTGTCTGCTTACTGATAGCCATGAAATTTTTCCCAGTAGTATGGTCATAGATAATGATACTGAGGGCTGACGAGATAGCTCAGCAGTTAAGAGCTCTGACTGCTCTTCCGTAGGTCCTGAGTTAGGATCCCAGCAACCACATGGTAGCTCACAACCACCATAATGAAATCAGATGAGCCCCTTCTGGTGCATCTAAAGACAGCTACAGTGAATTATGCCAGAGCAAGTGGGGGCCTGAGCGAGCGGGGATGGAGAGCGGCCACACACATGATGGCTCATGGCCATCTGTACAGCTACAGTGTACTCATACACATAAAATAAATAAAATAAACCTTAAAAAAAAATAAGATAATGATACTGAAAAAGCCCCTCAGGCTACTGTACTGTGGCATACTCCTAGAAGGAAACATGTGTCAAAAGATATGGACATTCAAAACACTGATAGATTCCTTGAGTTACCCTCCAAAAAAAGACCAACCATAATCCAACAGTTCATTTGCCTGGGAAAAGCGATAAACAGCTATCTTCCCCTACCTGTGTATTCTGGATCCCTCTCATCCTCGTTATACATACCCTGACTGAAAATGGAATAGAGCACAGATCCACCCTCTTCTCTTTCTTGCAGAGTCTGGCCACAGATAAAGGACCGAAATGACTGACTCAAAATACTTCACCACAACCAAGAAAGGTACTGTATCCTTTACCACAGACCTATGTTACATCCCCCAGATCTTGGGGCTTATGGGGAGGGTGGCATGGGGGTCTGGAGGCACCATGGGAATTGATGATGTAAAGACCTAGGTGTTCCTTTTAGAACCCAGGCAAGAACATTAACACCAGGCATGGGGGGAGTCTTTGTCTCGTCCCCCATGGCTAAACAGTTAAATATATTCCTTTTCCCTAGAGCAAGTATACAGCCTGTCAGCAGCCCTGCTGTGAGGAGGCTGGTTCTTATCTCTGGGCATTCGTCTTCATGTTGTAGCAGCTGTTTTTACCCTGTTAGTCATTCGACATCCTCATAAACAATTCCCAGCAATTCTCATGACTCAGGGTTAAGCCAGTTAAGTTGCTGCACTGCAGTTTACTAAGCTGGGTTAATGTCTTTGGACAGCTTATTCCTTTTCTTCTTTTAAAGAAATAATGGAAGTTGATGTGCTGGCAAGTTTGCTTTAACCTCTCTGTCCTGTCCTTCCTTACCTGTCCTTCCTTTCTAGTGCTTGTTGACAAAGGCAAAAGGATCTTAGTTTTCTTTAAAAACGTGTGTGTGTGTGTGTGTGTGTGTGTGTGTGTACATACATATTTGTATGTTGGTATGGATGTTTTGCCTGTATGTCTTTGCTGGATGCCCATGGAAGCTGAAGAGGGTGTTGGATCCTCAGAACAAGAGTCACAGAGTTGTGAGCACTGTGTGGGTACTGGAAGCCCAAGCCAAGTCCTGAAAATGCTTTTAGCCATTCAGCTGTCTCTCCAGTCCTTACTTAACCTTGTTGAATCACTGAGTTGGATCCCAAAGTCTGCCTATCAGCAGGCATTTTATTTACTGGTCCAGCTGTTGCTTAATTTGGTAAGACAGCCTTGCTGCATGTGCTGGGTCTCAGCTTTGGGAGGCAAAGGCACAAAGATCAAAGGTTAAAGGCCATGCTTGGATACATAGCAAGTTCAGGCTTAGCTTAACGTGCTTTATGGAAAGCCCTGTTCTGGATCCCCCCTGACAGTGAGAGAGAGATTGAGAGACAGTGAATATAAATAGACATTCCTAGATTCAAATCTAAATCTGACATCCTGGATTAATTTTTGTTTGTTTTTTTGTTCAAGGCAGAGTTTCTCTGTATAGCCCTGGCTGTCCTGGAACTCATTCTATACTGCCTTGAACTCACAGAGATCTGCTTGCCTCTGCCTCCCAAATAATGGGATTAAAGGTGTATGCTACCACTACCAGGCTTCTGGGTCCATATTTTAAGTGAGGGATCATCCAAAGAAGATTGTAATCAAAGACTGAAGAGAGTCTCAACAACTGTGTTGAGAGACAGCAGCACTGGTCTGCGGTATGGTCTTGGGGGTAGAGGGAATTGGTTGCCCTGTATGGGATTCAGGAACCAGGCATAGTGGCTGCTTTGGGGGCCTATTGGAGAAGGACAGCATCTCAGAAGCCTGAGCTTACCTCCCTGGCTGATTCCTAGGACAGATTTCACTGACCTCCATCCATCAACACACACTTTGAGTAAAACAGTGACATCTCTGTGGAGGAGTACAGGGTCAAGGCTGTCACTTTTTCTGGGCCCAGGTACCTCCTGCAGGAGGAAGATATGTTCCTTCATAGTATAAACCACAGGATCTACAGAGTTTTCCTGGCCCTGTTAAGCAATGTCCTTAGTGAGACCCTGCTCAGGCTTTGCTAGATCATCATTTTCAGTCAATTGTGCTTACTTTCTTTTTGTGATCATGATTTTAAAAAACAAACAAAACCCCCTCATTTTCTTTTTTTCTCAATAGGAATCTACTTAGGACTTTCTCATCCCTTTCCCCACGTAACAGCCCTACCTCACCCCACCCAAAGGGACTCGAAAAAAAGAACCTAAGACTAGAATTCTTCATGTGGCTAATTAATATCAGCAGCTGTCCTTCATGCAGAACAGAGTGCCAGGCACTGAGATGGACACATTACAGCTGAGAATAAGTGAAAGAATTCATTGCCCAGTCCAGAGAGAACAGGCAAGAAAATAGGGTCAGAGAGGTAAACGGGTCTCTATGCCAGGGCCAGCCAAAGGGATTTATTTAGAACATAGGATTTGCAAGGAACAAACCTGGTTTTCAACTTATCTCACCTGCTATGGAGCAGCTTCCATTGCTCATTTGTAAAATGGGAGAAGGGAAGGTTGTTTTGAATATGAAATGAGAAAGAATACAGAAAAAATTAGTGTGGTGCTGGGCTCAGAGAAAGGCTCAGGAACTGCCTGCCACCTAACATGTTTGCAAGTCCTGACCATGTCCGTGGCATGGAGGTGTAGGGCAACCATGCATCTGCATTTCTTTTTTCCACATCATCAAGTTCTTGAGAACAAAATTTGTAACATGCTGCAGCCCTTGTAGAATGGCTGAATTCCTGTCTCTAGGCTGAGGAAGTGAAACCCTGAGCAAGCTGTTTGAGCTCAGGCTTCTGGGAAAACAGGAAAAGCCTGTGTGTGAGATCAACCAACTCCCCAACTTCACACTCAACCCAGCATCCCAATTCCATTCAGCCTTTAGTGATCAGGGCCAGTGAGAAGGCTAAGGAGAGCTTGCAGTGCAGTTTTAGGAATCTAGCTGAGCAGCCCTTCAGGATGCTGGTTCCTACTTCTTCAGTCCAGCATGGCCTCCAGCTCCTAGCTCCTTGTCTCTCCTCATCATTCCTGTCATTCTCTGGGAAATAGGTACAAGAAATCAGCATGGGGATAAAGTGCTCATGGCTGTCTCCTTTCCTTAGGGGAGATCTTCGAGCTGAAGGCAGAGCTTAACAGTGACAAGAAGGAGAAGAAGAAGGAGGCAGTAAAGAAAGTGATTGCATCAATGACTGTGGGCAAAGATGTCAGGTATGCAGGATCTCGACAAGCAGGTGCTGACCGACATTCGACATTCGGTGTTAGAGCTTGGGTCCACTTTGACTCTGGCTCTTTTGACAAACCTCCTTTCCAAACACAGGATTCTGTTTGCACATGAGAGACAAGCTGAAATGCTAATCATGGCTCAGACAGTGAGTGAGTGAAGCAGACTGGGTTGAAAGGGCAGCAGGCATTCCAGGGGGCTCAGCAGAAAGCCTCTCGGAAGCTCCTGGGGATTGCTGCCTGTTAAGGAAAACGAGCACAGTATAGCTGGGCATTCTGGGTGGTTTGTTTTTCTTAAGAAGAGGAAGTGTGGGCCGGATGGTGGTGGCCTTTAATCCCAGCACTTGGGAAGCAGAGGCAGGCAGATTTCTGAGTTCGAGGCCAGCCTGGTCTACAGAGTGAGTTCCAGGACAGCCAACGCTACACAGAGAAACCTTGTCTCAACCCCCCCCCCCCCC
>JADRCD010221733.1:12319-31101 GCA_019843815.1 Montemys delectorum | reverse complement strand
GGCATTGGCCTTGGTAGGGGGAGTAGAAATGGACTGGTCCTGATGGTGGGAAACAGTGCGAAAGAGTTCATGGCACTCTACTGTTCTCCCACTTCCAGACCCCACTGCTCCACATCACTCTTGATTGACAAGGTGTAGCCCAGGCCATCTAGAAGTGCCAGAACGTGAATCTTCCCAGCGCAGTATCGAGACTCTATACTTAGGAGTTAGCAGGCACCACTGCTCCAGTTAGATGTAAGTTTTCTTCCACAGGCTCATGTGTTTGAACATTTGGTGCAGTTTTGAGGACTGAGAAACCATTGGAAGATGGTCTCTGATGAGGGAGGCAGACTTGAAGGCTTATATTCCCAGCCGTGCTCGCTGACCCACCCATATGGGAACAAGCGGCCTCACGCTCCTGCCGCCACAGCCGAGAGAGGCTTCCCAACACTGGGCCTTCCCCATAGAGATGGACTCAACCTCAAACTGAGCCCAAGCAAACACTTCCTCTTCCTCCCTCAAGTTGCTTCTTTGGGGATAGTTGGTCACAGCCATGAGGAGAGCAGTTCACACAGTTACCTTCTGTCCTGCACCTCCACCTACCCCACAGCTAGATCACCCGAGTTTAAATCTAGGACTCCATGTGGGGAGACACTGGGTCACCTCCGACCTTGGCCTCTGGACTTCCAACACTTCATCGTACAAGCGTCATGGTGACAACTCATCTCCCTGAGAGAGAGTGGCTGAAAAACCTCAGTGGGCATGCCAAGCATCCAAACACCCCACACTCTGCCTAGCAACTGGCACAGCAAAGTTTGTTTACTGTGAGTATTTTTACTTTTTGTGTCTGAAGGCCCCTACCCAACACAATGACTCGCATAATGAAGGTAAGCAACAGACGGTTGTTGAATTTACTTGGCTAAAGATTGGGTTGAATTATAAAACCTTCAGGGAAGGGAATGAATACTTTTTTTTCCTCTTCCATTCAGATTTTACACTTCTTATCAAGGCTCTCCTCAGACCTCTAGGCCAGAGAGGTGGCTCAGTGGTCAAGCGCTGGCTGTGGAGGACCTGAATTCTATCTTCAGATGAAGGAGAGAACTGACTCCCACGAATTGTCCTCTGACCTCTGTAAATGTGTGTGTGTATGTGTCTCTGTGTGTGTGTGTGTTTGTGTGTGTGTGTGTTTGTGTGTGTGTATGTGCGAGAGAAAGAGAGAGAGAGAGAGAGAGAGAAACAAAGAGAGACAGAGACAGAGAGAGGCAGAGAGATAGAGAGAAAGAGAGAGAACAAGTAGAAGAGAAAAAGAAGAAAACAGAAAGATCAGTTCTTACTGCATCTCCTAAGAGATGCTGAGGTGTGGCCAACTTCCTGGCCTAATTCCTCTGTGGTTTTTAATCTTATGGGGCAGGCTGACATACAGATAAAAGATGATCTCATTCATGTACTGAGAATGGTTTGTATAGGGCAACCAGGCACAGAGGGGTCAGGGGTCAGACCTCCTTTGAGTGTTCCCCTGAGTTTTAACTCCCCATGACCTCAAGACCCCATCTTACTTTTGATCCCATAGTCCCACTGACCTCGTTGTTTTATCCCCAGCACAGAAGCAAGTATCCGCTCAGGGCCCCTACCGCTACTGTCCCCTCTGCCCAGCAGACTCCAAACCGGTGTGCTTTGTCCCCTGTGTTAACTTTGTGCCAATTTGACTAGGTTGCAGGATGCTCAGACGCTGGACTGGGCACTGTCCTGGTGGGCATCTGAGTAATGAGAGTAACACTCGAATCCTAAGAAGATCTCAAGGCAGGGAAACCTAAACGCATAGAGCAAGGAAGATTGCTGAAGGTGGACGGCGCTCATCAGACTCACAGTCAGAACATAGATGTAGAGAGGATGGGAAGTCCCCTCCTGGACCCTGGCCTGGACGAACCTGTTCCTCCAGCCTTCCAATACCTATAATACTACCAGCTCCCCTTGGGTCTCATGCCTGTCCAGCTAGAAGTCAAAGCAATGGGTCCACCTATTATCTATCATCTATTTATCTGTCTGTCAGTCGGTCGGTCTATCACTGTCCATCTGACTATGTGTTTGATGGTCTTCAGCTTCCAATGGTCCAACTTTCAAGTTTTAACTGCATTCTTTTCCACTCATTGAAAGGTATGTCTGCCCCAGCACACAATGGGAGTAAGAGAACTGCTTTCTGTGGTTAGCTCTTCCTTCCACCATGTAGATCCCAGAGTCAGACTTGGGCCATCAGGATTCACAGCAAGTGCCTTTACCCTTAGCTCCATCCCAGCAACTACTCCCTGCTTTTCGATGCCATGGAGTTGGTACACAGTGGAGTACAAGTTGCCCTTGGCCTATTAACCTACGGTCTGTTGCCACCTCTGGGCACTGATCAGTGGCAGTTTGGGTAGCTCCCAATCAGCCTTGTGAGCGTGAGATGAAATGACGGATGCCCCAGTGTGGCATGTGACAAAGCTCAGACACCCAGGTGGTAGAAGTAGAAAGAAAGCACGTTCTTGCTTAAGTTGTTTTAAACTGAAGAGGGTTAACCAGACCTAAACTCATGCTCAGGGTTATGTGTCCAACTATTCTCACAGACAGCCGATGACTCCACGCTTGACAGCTGTTTTCTCCTCTGGAGAGCCCTAGACAACATCTTCCTTCATTCAGAGCTCCATGAGAGGCTATGCCATGGGAGTCCAGGAGATATGACAGCTCCTCCCAGGCTCTGTTCCTGGCCCTGCCTTTCACATATGACGCTGTCTGCGACCTTGCAGTTATTGTCTTGTGTCCCTACTTAAAAAACACCTTTCCCAGGTGGGATTCCCCAGCCAAGTGTATCTCAGCTGTGATGTGGGCTGTGTGGGTTGTGTTCTGTTCTTTAGGAAGCCATCAGAGAAGTTTGCCTAGCATCCCTACCCAGAACTTCTCAGGATTGCCGTGAGTGGGGAAGGCAGAGAGCAGCCCAGTCCAGACACATAACTCCAGCCCGACTTCTTTTTTTTTTTTTTTTCTTTTTTTAAAAAATTATTTTATTAGATATTTTCCTTATTTACATTTCAAATTTTATCCCCTCTCCTCATTTTCCCTCTGAACCACCCCCCAATCCCATTCCATCTCCCTTGCTCACTAACCCACCCATTCCTGCTTCCCTGTCCTGGCATTCCCCTACACTGGGGTATCAAGCCTTCACAGGATCAAGGGCCTCTCCTGTCATTGATGTCCCACAAGGCCATCCTCTGCTGCATGTGCGGCTGGAGCCATGGGTCCGTCCATGAGTATGTTTTGGTTCCCAGCCTAGCTTTTATCTTGAAGACTCAGTGCTTCCATTGGATAAACTCAATGGACCAGATAGTGTCTTTTATGTACAGTCAGCAGTTTCACAGCTCTTTAATCAGAAATTTTGACTGAATGGAATATGCTTACTCATGAAAGCCTGAATCTAAAGAAGTGCCCCTAGTGGGTCAGAGACCAAACCCAGTTCTGAGTGGTTATTAGCGACTTTCCAGGGGCAGTAAAGGAAGTCGCCATAGAGAGCTTGTGTGATCTTCCATGACCTCACCTTAGCCCCTCACTCTTCCCCACATTCGTGGATTCTGAGTCCCCTATCACGCTGAAATTTCCAAAGGATTCTACATGCTATCCAGCTGTTGCTCCTGAACCCAGTCATGTCCTTGCCGACCTAAGTGTTAATCCTTACACTAACCCACCATATACACCTCATGCATCCTCTGTTCTATCCAGGGCTGGTTTACATCAAGGGCTACCTCCCAGTACATCATGGAAATGGAGATATGTACCATGGCCTGCTTAGCAGAACCGCCTCTCCACCACTGGCCTCCATCTCTCCCTACTGCAGTCCAGGATCTCTGCCAGGCTGCTCCTCATTGGCTCAGGATAGACATGAGAATATCTCTTTGTGATATATTTATTTATGTTATTGCATGTGCATTAGTGCTTTGCATGTATGTCTGTATGCAGGTGCCAGATCCAGATCCCTTGGAGCTGGAGTTACAGACAATTGTGAGTCTCCATGTGGATGCTGGGAACTAAATCCAGGTCCTCTGGAAGAGCATCCAGTGCTCTTAAACACTGAGCAATCTCTCCAGCCCTAGAGAGATTCCAAAGATTGATTTGGAGACTACCTAAAAAGAATCTTGGCAGTTCTATTACCTCTAGAATAAAAACAGAGCATCACCCAGGGACTGTGGGGGAAGCCAGACCTATCCAGAACACCAGGTGACTGAATCCAGACATGCCTGAAGTCAAATCTATCTCTCAACTTCTCAGAGAAGAGAGGCACATTTCCCTCCTCTTATTTGCAACAGAAATTGTCCTTCATGTGCAATGAAAGTGGGAAAGGGAATAGTGAAGTGGTCCGGTTCAGAGACAGGAGGCATGGAGGCAGGGGTTGGGGGAGAGGAGCAGGTGGGAGAGCCACAAAAACTGTAGTGTCAAAGACACTTTGCATAATAATCCAAGAGATAAATTCGAGGCTGGAGGGATGGCTCAGTAATGAGCAACATTTATTGATCTTGCAGAGGACCCGAGTTCAGTTTCTAGCCCAATATAGCTTGGGGCTCCCAAATGCCCAAAACTCCAACGGATCCAACTCCTCCTACATCTGAGACCAGCCACAGGACTTGCACATTCCCACGTGCAAATAAAAACTATTCTTTTAAAATAAAAAAATTACATTTAAATAAGAAGGCAATTCTCTGTGTGTGTCGGTAACTGCTTAGGATGCTGATGCTTTGCCTTAGTTGTAGGTGCTCACTTAATGTTCCTTGGATGGATTCAGTGGCATGGAAAAACTACACTTAATAGTGTGGCTGTGTCCTCTCCACTAAAATGCCCAAGTTTTTATTTGATGTAATTAGGAAACAACACCAGCAACCAGTTTACCAGGTAAAAAAAAAAATTCTAGTGGACACGTTTGTCTTCATTCACGTGTCTCTTAAATATCACTTTTCCTCCTTCTGGGAGAAAAATATCCCAATGCATTCCTGTTTTTGTGCTGACTATGAGGCGGAGCTCCTAAAGACTAATTTTCCAGATTACTTATTTTATATTTCGTGTCATTAATTTCACATGTGTGAAAAACATATAATTATACCTACCTTATTAGTACTGAATAAAATTCTGTATTTTTCAAATGTACTAATAGGTGAGTTGGCACTAGACTCATGTACACAAATGAGGTTTCTGAACTTTAGAGTAATTTCAATTACCTCTGTTTACCATCAAAAGTACCCAGCAAAGTGCCAGAACTCTGCACTTGACAAATGTTCCCAATCCCTACCCCATATTACAGTGAATGGCCCATGAGACAAATCCTGTGTCGCACAACTCATGATCACAAGGATGGAATGCATGCAGGGATGGCTCCCCGGGACCCCAGCGCTCTGAGAGGATTTGTGGGAGTAGAACCGTGGAGCCCAGTGGGGTTTAGTCTGAAGGTACGTGAGCATGCTGAAGGCTCGTTAGAAGTCCTGCAGCGAGGAAGGCTCTAGACTAGATCTCCAGAAGGCCTTCTATGCAGTAGTCTCTGTCTATGGGTTGCTGTCAACAGCCTCTGAGGGATCCTATCAAGTTCATGCCAGCTAGGCATTGCTACTACTTACCAGAGCGCAGCCCAAAAGGTTTGAGACTTCTTTATCTGATGAACAGGAGTGTGGTCTGTCTATCTATCCTGGGAGATGCTTCAAGGAGCCAATAAGGAGCCTCCTCTTCCTGTCCTCATGGGGAGGTTTTTAGTTTTGATGTGCTCCCTTCTTTGCTGAGCAAGGGATAAAGGTCTACTTAAGGCCTCCCTCTGTGCCAGAGAGTGTGTGATTCCCATGATGAGCTGGACCTCCAACCCCAGGGTTTTGGTTCAGTGTCACCTATTTGGGCTCCATGCTATGCCCCCACCCCACCCCTGCAGAGGACCAAGTAAGGGCTCTATCTGCTCTGTGCTCTCCTAGACAGCCTCCCTCCCTTGTGGTACAGGCTAGTTTAAGTATCAACTTGACTTGTCTCAACCTTGCGTAATTTGGGAAGAGAGTTTCAACTGACGGATTACCTAAATATGGTTGGCTTGTGAGCATAGCTGTAGGGGATTGTCTTGATTGTTAATGTGGGAAGACCGAGCCCACTGTGAGTGGCACCATTCCCTGAGTTTGGTTCCAAACTAGATAAAAACAGAGAATGTTAGCTGATCGTTAGGCCCATGGAGTGGAAGGACCAGTCAGTCTCCCTTGCTCCAAGCTCCCTCACTCAGCCTGGGTCTAGGTGAGAATGGAGACTGTCCTGTGTCCCCAGGCCTGTGGGGACAGTGGGGAGAAAGAACACTCATGAAAATGGCCCAGCTGCCCTGGCAACTCTTGCGTGACTGGGTTATGGCTTCTGTGATCTTGGCAAGAGACTTACAGTGTGCCTGAAGGGTAGCAACGCAGCTGAAGACTGCAGCTCTGAGAACTGCTAGCCATGCTGAACTACTCGGGTTGACCTCTGGTCTCATGCTGTCTGCTGTTTCAACATTTTGAGTTGCTGCCAGAGGAAGGCTGAGAATAAGTTGAAAAGGATAAGTCTAACCCAAAGAGGGCAGGGAGACCACAGAAGAAGCAGCATTGTAGATGGAAGCCATTCTGCAACCTATATGCTTTATATCCCCTTATGCATGGCAGTCACTAGTCAGTGAGACTCCTCGGAGTGTGGAAGGCACGTCAGGATCCAGGCTGTTGTGAAGATGTTAGAGCGGAGAAGACGATTAAAGACTTGGTAAACAGTCCCTGCTGGAGAGAGGAGAGAGGGGTGTGCCCTCCTGGGAAAGGTCTTTTATATTACTAGGTCTCAGAGTATCTACACATTAGAGTAGAAAGCAAGGCTTTGTGGCTTTCACTGGCCTTCAGAGAGCACGGACACTGGCTTCATGCATGTCGAACACCATGTCTTGCTCTAGAATTTCCCGCAGTACTTTGGATGGAGCTTTACCAGGAGCCTGCAATGTCCACTCCCTTTTCATTCCTGCCTGCCATGCTATCCGCCTCATCCCCCTTCTGGCTCTTCCTAACATTCAGCCATCTTTTAAGGGTGCGTTAAATTCCTCTTGCTGACATAACAAATTATCCCAAGTTTAGAGGCTTAAAGCATTACAAAGTTATAGCCTTACAAATATGAAAGTTACAAGTCTAAGTATGGTAGGACTCGCCATCAGCCAAATCCCATTCCTTTCCATGACCCCAGAGCAAATCATGTCATTCCCAAGGCTACCTGCTTTCCTCAGCTCTGGGCAGCATCCCCTCATATGGTCTTTGTCCTTCACAGACTCCTGCCTCATGCTCATGAACTCCCTGTGGCCACTCTGGACTCCCAAAGATCATCAGAGGTCACCTCTCTCTGTGTAGCTATTTCATGGGATCTCTTTGGATGAATGAGGTAACATGCTCACAGGCTTTGTAGAGAGTAGGTAGAAATTGTATTCTGCTGACCACAATGATCAGGCCTAGAAAGGTGCTGGATCCCTTTTAACTCCTCACAGCCTGCTCTTCTGTCTGCTGCTCATCGCACCAACAGATCTCACTTTGCATTATGCTTTCCCAGCAATCCACAGAACTGTGGTTCCCAGGGCCCCCTGGACTTGTATGAAGCCATGTGATTGTTCTAGCCGGTGACTTGTAAGCAAAACAATACACAGCACTTACTGGTGAGAACACTGGGTCTTGAGTGTGTTCCAGAGACTTCCAGAGACTTCTTTTGTTTCTACCTGGTTACCAGATGACTGGCACCCCTGAGGACCATCGAAGATCAAACACAGGATGCCTGGCTTCATCTGAATTTCCGGAAAACACCCAGTTCAACCTTGTTTATCTGAAACTCAAGTGCAACTGGGTATCTAGTTTGCACTTGCCCTGTCTGACAACCCCAAGTGTGAATGAGACATGAAATTCTACTCATATAGTGACATGTGAGGCTTGTCTGTCACCAGGCAAAGACCTGTCCTTCCTTCCCACTGCTGGCCCTTTCTTAGGCAACCGTCAGTGTAGAGACAGGACCATCAGCCTTCCTCAAGCAAAAGAGCACACAGAATTCTAAGCCCTGGAACACAGCTTCATCTGCAGAGCCTGTAGCACCTTTGATCGGCAGCTGATTCATCAGATCCAGGTGTCTACAACACACCTACTACATAGGCCAGGCTGCTGAAGCCCAGCTGTGAATGATTTGTGTCTTATGCTCACTTATCCAGAACTCAGGCAGACCAGAGAGATCTAATACGTGTTTGTAGCACACAGCAAACCCCTGAGCACATGTTTCTGAGTTCTCTCCTTCAAGCATGTGCAATGATATTCTTTCCTGTTAAATATGTCAGTTCCTGAGTGACAGAATACCGGACACTGTGTCTATAGAAATCACAGAGGGTGGACTCCAGCCCATGAGCTACCTAAAGGTGGCTCAAGGACAGCTACTTTAGCCTTCCTTGGAACTTATTAGAATGGTGACATCACTCTTATGTCAATCCATCTCTTGCCTCCCCTGCCCCACCCCTACCTCAGACCTATAGAGTCCAAATCTGAGTTCTAGAAAGCTTGTCAAGTGGTCCATTCAGAAATATGAAGTGGCAGTAGTGACCCTCAGACTTGACTGCATTTAGAGCAACTGGGAGGCTCTTACACACGTCTCCTGCCTGGCCCCAGACCAAAAGAATCTAACTTGTCTAGAAAGTCCCCAGCTGTGGGTATCTTTTAAACCATGCATTTGTTGATTCTGATGTGCAGGCAGGTTACAGAAATCCTCTCTTCTCCAGGCTTCTCCTTTGGGGCAGGCTCAGCCCTTCCTATAAGGAACACAACAAGCTCGTGAGGTTGAAAGTCCCATAACCAGAGCTGTGGAGAAAGAGGTACCCCCAAGGTGAAGGGCTTGATAACTGGATCCCCATAAGCAAGCATACATCCATACAGTCTCATTAACATACAGTCACACACTGTGTTTATAAAGATGGAGTTGCCAAAAAATGGGCGTCAGTAAAACAAACCGTATTGTCATGGTGGTTATTATTATTGTAACAAAACTTTAACATTTCCTACCCCTCTGCCAATGTAATCACAATGCATAATGCATTTGCAATTGCTTCCAGCTGTCTCCCCGCTCTATGAATGGGGACACTTTGGTACACGAAGCTTTCAGACTGCCTCGCACATTTGCATGAGAAGCAGCCATCTTTCCATTCATGAGTAGAGGCTCCTCTGGGGAATAGTAGGAGTGTGCTCTCAACCCTGGAAAAGGAGTGCGGCATCCTCCTGAGCCCAGGAGGTCCACAAAGTTGCATGGCAAGTTTGTGCAAGACAAAGCAGACTCTGCATCAAGCCTGAAGACCTGCTTCAAGCTCTTCTGATGTCCCAAGTCCTGTAAGGTTGGTGAGCTGTCTTCCCCATGTCCTTACCTGTAGAAGACAGGCCAGGCTGACTACATCCGTGGCTGTCAGGGGGTGCAAAGGAAGCAGAGCTCCAGTATATGTTGGGCCACAGCAGACAGGTCCTGTAGTACAAGGCTAGGGTGATCTGATACCACAAAGAGAGAGACACCTCTGTCTCCCAAATCTTTATATTTCCATGTTTTCTCTGCAAAGTGGGAGGGAGGGAGGTTGGGTGGAATGGATGGGTGGGTTGTTGGTGGGGGGGGTAGATAGATGGATGGATGAATGGTGTATGGTTGGACGGAGAGGGTGCCTTCATGCATGCATAGTTGAGTGGATGGTTAAGTGGGGGAGATGGGGAGATGATTAAATGACATGAGCAAAGAAACAATTAAAGAGACAAGTTGATGGGAGAAGGGTGCTTCCCGAGATGGGTGAATGAATAGATGAGAGGCAAGATAAACATTTAGATGGGCAGGTATATGCGCAGACTCAGGGTGAATACATGGGCGGATGGATGGATACATGGGGAGGGAGAGATGAATATGAAAGTATTTTTAACATTTATATTTATTTTATGTGTGTAGGTGTTTCGCCTGTACGTGTATACATGCCCCACTCGCATGCCTAGCACCGCAGAGGTCAAAAAAGGATGCCAGAACCCCTTGAACTAGAGTTATAGAAGATTGTGAGCTGCCATGTGGGTGCCGGCAGCAGGACCCAGATCCTCTGGGAGAGCAGCCAGAACTGTTAACCACTGAGCCATCTCTCCAGTACTGCAACAAAATCTTGACAGGAATCCCACCTGTCCCTGCTCTAAGTCAATCGTTCAAATGCTGCATGGCCTGCTGTCATGCAAGGGTTCTGTCTGGCCTGCAAGGCCTTCATTGCCACCAAAGCGATCATTTCCACTCGAACCTTCTCTTTTCTCGTGGCTCCCCCTCAGCCCCGTACCGTGCTCTGCCACCCCGACTCCTCAGGTCTCACTGACGGTGACAGTGAACCACATTCCTCTTACAATGCCAAGTCTGCCTCATGAGCCTTTCCCTTGAACAACCCTTAGTCTTCCAGATGGACTCAGGTTTATTAAGCGTTTACCCGACCACCGTCACGTCATCCAAAGGACCACACTGCGGGAAATGTTATTGTCCATACTTTCATGGGGACATAACCCAGGCTCCAACTTGCCTGATAGTCCACTGGGGAGACTGCCATCTGAACTCATGTCTTCTGACTCGGCATCTGCTGTCCTCTTGTGTCTCTGGTCATCAGGACCGGTCTACACCAGAGGACAAGATCTGTTTACACCCCAAGGTGCTTACAGCAACCTGACCTGGAAAGCCGAGGTGCACACCATTGCTGAATGTATAAGAGGTATCTTAGCATCCATGTTGCCCTGCTCAAGCTTGGCCCTTGCCTCGGCTGTGTCCTTCCTAGGCTAAGCACCCAGCAGGCTTTTAGATCCGAGTCAGAGCCCTGGGATTTGATTCCATCGTGAGCATTAGTTGGTCAGTATAGCCCATTAAAGAAGGGGCACCACAGGGCCTTGAATGTTTTTAATTTACCAAACTTCTCCTCCAAAACCTTTGACCTTTGAATATGAAGGAGCCGATGGCCTGCTTTCTGGAAGCAACACCATAGACGATATCTGTGGCTTCCTTAGGGCGCTTCCAGAACACAATGATAGGTGTGAAATTGCGGGTACTCCGAATCGTCTGTTTTCCCCTCCCCAGGAAGCTTCTACCCTACCTCATCCACACCTAATCTGACAGCAGTTCCCACAGCAACCTTCAGTTCTACAGTTTCTCAGAGCCTTCATCTTGAGTTGGATCAAAGCAACTCGCTTTTCACACATTTCCCCTGAATAACGTGAAATGTGTGCTATTTGGTTAATTTAAGTCCTTCATGAGACTGGGCACCTCTGAGCAAGGAAAACTAAGCAAATCAAGTGACTCCTGGTGACATCACTGACAGCCTGGTGAGGTAAGGGAAGAGGTGTGGGATGTAACAGCCCAGCCAGAGGAGACCCAGGCCCTGGGCAGCTTTTAGAGGTTAACAGAGCAGAGAAATGGACTCACAGATTCTGCAGAGAACAGATAGGCATGTCATTACTATAATTTATTGGGGTGTGGGAAAATGACAGTGGCTGTGGATTCCTTTAATTCCACCATCCAAATGTCAAAAGTCAGGAATGGGGATGGGGAAGAGACACACTGAGATAGTCTGGATCCATACCGCCACTCCATCACTTACTAGCCATGTGACCTTGAACCGGCCAAGGTTAAGACAGATACTTCAATGATCTTACCAAGCTTCTGGAATGAGAGATAATAGAGGGCAGGTAAAGGAGAGCAGAGTAGGTGCTGTTGTCTCCATCTTTGGGGTTGATTGCTGGTGCTTCCTCTACATTTCTGAATCATGACAGGGATGTCTTATCTCTCCTCTCTAAGCCCCATTAATATTAATGGGAGTATGCAGATATAGCTCAATCAATAAAGTCCTGGTTATACAAGCACAGGCACTAAAGTTTGACCCCAGCACCTACATAGATAGATAGATAGATAGATAGATAGATAGATAGATAGATAGATAGACAGATAGACAGATAGACATAGATAGATAGATGGACAGACAGACAGACAGACAGATAGATAGATGATGGATAGATAATAGATAGATAGATAGATAGATAGACAGACAGACAGACAGACAGACAGACAGATAAATAGGTAGACAGACAGACAGACAGATAGATAGATAGACAGACAGATGCATACATACGTACGTACGTACATACATACATACATACATACATACATACATACATACATACACAAACCAAAAAGCCAGCTGTTGCAGCGGTATGTGCCAGTAATCCCATACTGAGGAGCTGGGAACAGGAGAATGCAGGGCCTTGCTAGCCAACCAGTCCAGCTGACACAGTGAATCCTGAATCCAATGAGAGCCCGTCTCAAACTATAAGACAGCCATGGAGGAAGACACCCGATGTTGGCCTCTGACCTCCATGTGTGCTGGTTGTGGCTTGGGCATGTGTGTTCCCTTCTCCAAGATAGAATATGCAAACACTTTAGATCCTATAGAATCCTGAAACTTACCATGTTCCCCGCTTACCCTTGGTAGTTGGCTTTCCTTTGATTGAAGGGACATGAGAAAAACCAATCACACATGTTCAACCACACACACGCACGCACACACACACACTCACACATACACACTCACACACACACATACACACACAGACACACATACTTACACACACATATACACATACACACTCACACACACACATACACACATACTCACACACACTCTCACACACATACTCACACACACACCCTCACACACACTCACACACTCACATACTCTCCCGTGAGCACTCACTGCTCTACACAAATGGAAGGTCAGACTGCAGCACCCTTTCTGGTTTGAGGCAGCACACTTCAATTTTAATTGCAAATCCTGGGCCTCTTTCATGAATTACATTTGGTGTTTAAAGGGAGGGAAATGCAGAAGTCGGGAGACCTCTTACAGGAGACACTTCCTAATGCACATAACCAAGTCTTATGATAATCAAACCAAGGCTGCACAAAGCCGATCAGAAATCCGAAGTCAGCTGTAACTCTCAATTGTTCTAATGTTGTGGTTTGTAGCCGTCCTTAGCAGGAGTCCCACAGAAAAGTGGGCTCTTTGTGTTACATTTTGGCAGAGACTGAGAGGGACTCGCCAGTGCGACTGCTGAAAGATGCTTGGTTGTAGCAAGTTGTAATGAAATATGCATACTACGTACTTAATAGAAGCCGACACCTCTGCTGGAAAGAAACATCTTCTACATCAATGAGTGCATGCTGGAACATCAAGGAAATGGAAGTTAACTTTACTGTTTGCAACTCTTTCCAAAATAGTCTAAAAACCAGGAAGATGATCACTGATAGAAAAAGAAACAACAACAAAAAACTTAATCAGATTCTGTCGTAAATGTTGGTGGCGTTTTCTGACTCATGGGTGGTGGGTTTGTGGTCCTGGAGAGGTGCCTAGACATTGTAATTCCCAAGAATTACAATTAACAAGAAAAAAAATCACTCATTTATTTACATTCTCATTTGAACACCAGATAAACTATTTGCTGAAAGCCCTTTAATGATTTCAAAGTACATAATTATCTAGCACATTGGTCCTACTTGCAGGGGACAGATACTACAACAGAATGACCCCCCCCCCCCAAAAAAAAAACCTCCTCCCTGACAACCCTTGCTAGACATATCTTTTATGGCTTTTTAAAGTTATATTGGTTTTTTAAAATATCAAAATATTTTATGCAAAATATTTCATTTTTTTTTAAAAAAATTCTATCTCGCTCTTGGGAGATCGTACGTGCGATTGTTAAAGACACGCTGCAGATTGCAATAAATTCTGAAATTAACACTGAATATATTTTCATATTATGTTTACATATGGGTAGTTTTTTTTAGACTCCCTATCTTTTTTAGATTTATGAGATTCTCTACAATAAGATTTTGTGTGAGTATATTTAAATTTCATATGTGTATATATTTATATACACAGAGAACAAGATTACATACTTGCTTTAATTTCTCCCAGTCTTAAAAGCTCATAAAATATTTAAGCAGCTTCTGAACCAGAATAGAAATGCCTCAAACTGTTGTTTAAAACGATGCCCGACCTTCATCTTCCCATGCTAATGAATGGGGCAGCTGCAACTGGGCGGGGTTTCAAGCAAAGGAGTCTGTACTTAACCCTGTTCTCTGCCCACCTTCTCCCGGCCCCCACCCCCACCTCTGAAGTTCATCCAGATGCTTAGAAAATGCCTCATGGGTCTCTTTCCTCACTGTCTGTCATCCCACTACTGAAACTGTAGCCTAAAGGGTAGGAAGAATGAACGACTGGCCAATTGGCATTCAGCTAGAGGTCAGTGGACTCAAAGGGTTACAGGCTCCTCCCTCCCTTCATTCTTTCAATAAACATTTCCTGAGAAGGTACTATGAAACATGCCCTTGGGCCTAGGGCTAGGATGGTGAACAGGTTGAAGGCTTTTTTCCCTCTTACAGAGTCTGAATATTGTGGTCTTTGTTAAGAGCTGGGGTGACCTGAGAAGACCGTTCCCCATGAGGTGAGCCTTTTGCTGAGGAGAACAGGTGAAGACATAGAGGAATGCAGGTGAAAGAGACTGCCCATGTAGAAGCCGTGACTAAAGACAAGGCCTGGGATACCAAGGCAGAGTCGTCCAATGGCACTTACAACACAGGCTAGGCTGGGCCTGGCATTGGACAGGTGGACAGAGGCACTGTGGTGCTAAGCTATTTTTTTAATGTGATCCTTGTTGCTACTGAAATGCTCACGAAAGATGGACTTAATGGGACATGCCCACCCCTCTCTTCTGCAAAGATTTCTTGGCCTCCTATGTAGAGGCAAAGGGGGCAGAAATTGTCAGTCTATAGGCTACTGAGCCATTTAAGATGACAGAGGCTAGCTCTGGTAGCTTAGATGAGAAATGTCCCTGACAGGCTCACCTATTAGAACACTTGGTCCCTGTTGTTGATGCTGTCTGTCTGGGGAGGCTGTAGAAATTTTTAGGAGGTGGAACCTTGGTGTAGGAGTAGGTCACGTGGATGAGGTGGGTTTTAAGGGTTTCTAACCTTGACCCAATGAATCATGGCAAAAGGGAATCTAGGCCTATGAACCAATTTCTGGACTTAGGCCAGTTTGCAGGACCAGAATCCCTTGAGTGAAGGGACAGTCAGGTCCCCCCCGAGGAAGGACTTTGCTAAAATACCTAAAACATTTTACTGTTAGCCTTGAGCCAGTCCTCCTCTTGAGGGACCTACAGACTCTTACAAGGGTAACTTTATACTCAGAAATCTGAACTGACACTGGTTCTGCAAGATTCCAAGAAATATTGTGGCCCTCCAGTTAAAGTAGCAGCTTATGGAAGTCAGGTGATTAATGAAGTTCTGGCTGAAGTCTGACTCAACAGTATGTCCAGTAGGTCTCTGAACTCATCCTGTGTTTATATCTCCAGTCCCAGAATGTACAATTGGAGCATATATACTTAAAAGTTGGTGAATTTTTAGTTTAGTTCCTGTACCCATGGAATGAGGGCTATTATGGTTGGAAAGGCTAAGTGGAAAACTACCAGAGAAAATAGTGAACTGATGATGATGATGATGATGATGATGAGGAGGAGGAGGAGGAGGAGGAGGAGGAGGAGGAGGAGGAAGAAGAGGGGAGGGGGAGGAGGAGGAGGAGGAGAAAGGCAAGGCAACACATTCCTCCAAGAATTAGTGCCACTATCAAGAACTTGAAAGATGCAGGGGTGGTGGTTCTCACCACAAATCCCTTTAATTCTCCTATCTGGCCAGTGCAGAAGACAGATGGATCCTGGAAACTGGATTGACAATGGAAATCTCAGTCAAGTGGTGACTCCTGTGCTAGATGTGGTAACCTTACTTAAGCAGATTAACACATCTCCTGGTACATTGTATGCAGCTATCTAGCAAATCCCTTTTTCTTCATACCTATCCATAAAAACCACCCAAAGCAATTTACTCTCCAGTTGGGAAGGCCAGAAATAGACATTTACAACTATATCTCGAAGATCTAATTCTCTAGCTCTATGTCATAACTCAGTTTGAGGGGATCTTGATTACTTGTCTCTTCTACAAGATATCACACTGGTACACTATACTGACCACATTATTCTGTTTGGACCAAGTGAGCAGGAGGTAGTAATCACTTTGGACTCTTGAGAACACACATGTTTATCAGAAGATGGGAAATAAATCCAACCAAAATTCAAGGACTATCTACCTCAGTGAAATTCTTAGGAGTCCAGAGGTGTGGAGCATACAGAGATACTTCTCCTAAGGTGAAAAATAAGTTATTGCCCTTGCCCCCCCTCCCCACTACCAAGACCACAACATTTAGTGGCTCTATTTAGATGCTGGAGACAGCACATTCCTCACTTGGGTGTGTTACTCAGGCCCATTTACCAAGAGTCTCGGAAAGCTGCTAGCTTTGAGGAGATCCTGGAACAGGAGAAAGCTCTTCAACAGGGCCAGGCTGCTGTGAAGGCTGCTCCACCACTTGGACCATGTGATCCAACAGACATGATGGTATTAGAAATATCAGTGGTAGATAGGGATGCTGCAGGCATGCCCCTATAGGTGAATCACAGAGATCGTTGGATTTGGGAGCAAAATTCTACCATCATCTGCAGGCAACTATTCTCGCTTTGAGGGTCAGCTATTGGGTCTTAGTGAGGACTCAGTGTTTGGCAATGTGCCACCAAGTTATTGTGTGACCTGAGCTGCTCGTTGTAACTTTAATTTTTTTTCAAAGTCTACCTTTAATGAGGCTTCTTAAACACTTTAACCTCTCTTGTTACCCACCAAAGGCAGTGGAAAAGAAAGGATATGGGGGAAGTGGACCTGTTTAGAAATGTTTCTTTGGAGCAATCCCATCCGCATTGTCAGAACATCACCAGTTCAGTTCACAGGGCAGTAGCAGCAGCTCAATCCACTCACAAACACCTCGTAAACACACCAGCAGTCCAGTTCAGTAGAGTCAGGAGAGCAACCATGAATCAGCAGCAGTGTCAAGACCAAGCAAAGACAGCCAGGCCTCAGACAAATTGGTATGAGTCAGCAGGAGGGATTCAGAACAGCAGGGACACTAGGTGAAGTTCTTGACTGTGCCTCTCTCAAAGGAAACGAAGATCAGCGAAAGCATGGGACCAACAAAGCCTTGAAGAGACAGCTCTATTGCCAAGTGAGCAAAACCCCATCACTGTCCGTGGAGTTCTATTTATACTCCCTCCAAATGTCATGTGTCCTCCATGGTCTTATCTTACCACGTGAGTCTGTATCAGCTGGCATCGCTCTGCCAATCAGCTGGAGTTTGTGGAAGTGGCAACAAACTGCAGCATATCACCAGTTAGAAGTGTTTTGGTGCGTTTCTCTCTATGGCGTCTCGACAAATGGAGCTCAACTATGCAATGTAAGGTGGACCAATACATGTGTGTGGTTTGGGAAGAATCTTCATCACGTGTCCTTTCATGTGCTTGCTTTAGCAGAGCATCCTTTCACCTGTGTCCACTTCAGTGAAATGTTCCCTCACACGTTTGCCCTAGCAAAACACCATCCAACACAACTGACATTCCAAAGAACCCTTAGATTTCCCATCACAAGCTGAGTGTCACAAGTAATAGTCACAAAGTAGGATGTGCACAGCAGCAACCCGTTATCAAATGGAAGTAATATATATGTGATTGGGCCTGAGTGGGTTCTGAAGCACAAGCATGTTACATGAAGAAGTTGCCCAAATGCTATGGTTTCTACTCCCATTACAAAGCCATCTGCAGCCAAGTATGCTCCTATAGCCTCCTGGGTGTGCTCTATGATTGACTGACGGAAAAAGAGACAACCAGGGCCTGGTTTACTGACGGTTCTGCGTGATATACAGGCTCCACCCAGAACTGGACATTAAAATCCCTTTCTGGAACAGCAATGAAAGACAGCAGCAAAGGGACAATTTCACAGCGGGCAGAACTTGGGGCAGTACACACGGTATTTGTTTGTTTGGAAGGAGAAGTGACCAGATGTACAATTCTTCACTGATTCATGAGATATAGCCAATGGAGCTAGATGGTCAAGGACTAGGAAAGGGCATGATTGGAAAACTGGTGAGAAAGACATCTGGGGAAGAAACATGTAGACCAATTTATCCAAATGGGTGAAGGATGTGAAGATGCTGTGTCCCATGCAAATTCTCACCAAAAGGTGTCTTTAGATGGGGAACAGTTCAATAACCAAGTAGTTGTGTGACCCATTCTATGGACAGTCAGCCTCTTTCCCTTGCCATCCCTCTCATTGCTAATGGACCTTTGAGCAAAGAGGACATGGTGACAGAGATGAGGGTTATCTATGGATTTGACAACACGGACTGACCTGGTGACATCTGCTGAGTGCCAGATCTGCCAGCAGCAGAAACCAATACTGAGTCCCAGATGAACTCTATTCTCCAGGTGACCAGTCAGTAATCTAGAGTCAGGGTGACTCTATTTGACCATTTACTCCATTGAAAGGACATGTTTGTTCTTCCTGGAGTTGATACTTATTCTGGTTATGGATTTGCCTTTCCTACACATAATGCTTCTGCCAAAACTATCATCTTGTAGACTTACAGAATGTCTTATCCACAGTTGTGGTATTCCATAGTATTGCTTCTGACCAAGGAACTCACTTCACAGCCAGAGAAGTGTAACAGCGAGCCCATGGTCATGGAATTCACTGCTCTTACCATGTTCCCCATCATCCTGAAGCAGCTGGCCTGATAGGAAGATGGAATGGCCTTTTGAAGACACAGTTAC
>JADRCD010221731.1:0-10057 GCA_019843815.1 Montemys delectorum | reverse complement strand
TGCTACCTGCCCTTGCTAAATCTGTCTGGAGCCTGTCCTTCCTGTGATCCTGGTTGTGTCAGAACTCCTCAGAGTCAAGCTGTGTCTGTGATCCCGTGATTCTGGGATCCTGTGATCCTGGGCTTGTTAGGTCATCTGGGAGTGGAGCTTCCTCTGGGTGTTGTGGGACTGGCTATGGAGCTTGCGCCCAAGGTCTACTCTGGACACCAGCCCAGACAGCCTGGAAGGAACCCGAGTCACTGGGCTAGTGGAGTTCCTGTGTGCCTGGTCTGGCAGGACCCAGTTACTCCTGGTGTTGGGACAGATGTTGGGCCCCCCTCACCTCTGATCCTGAGAGTTTCAGAGCACCTGGGAGTGGAGCTTCCTCTGGGTGTTGTGGGATTGGCTGCAGAGCTTGCACCCAAGGTCTGTTCTGGACCCCAGGCCAGACAGACCGGCCTTAATTGTCTTTTCATTGCTGAGTTGTAAGACTTCTTTGGTTATTAAGCCTTTATTGGTTATGTGGTTGAAAATATTTTCTTACCTTCTATGATTTGTTTTTTAATCCTCTTTGGTATTGTAACACAAAGCACTAACGTTTTTCATTGTTATGGCATTGTTGAGAAGTGTTCACAGTTGAGAAATCATTACCAAACTCAAGATCATTAGAATTTGTTTCTGTTTCTCACCTGTATCCCTAATAATGGAGCATGGACCCAGGTCCTCACACATCCTAGGCAAGTGCCCTGTCACTTCACTACTGATCTAAGCCAGTAACACCCTTTGTCTTTGCCAACTGCCCCCCCGCCCAAAGAGTTTCAATACTTGTGTGGCATGAGGGAAGGGTTTAACTTTAGTCTTCTGTTATGGATTTGCTGTTGCCCCAGCATTATCTGGTTTAAGAAATCATTCTTTCTCCATAGAATAGCTTTGATATCATTGTAAAAACAACACAATTAAGTCTGAAGGCAAGATTTATTTCTAGATTCCACTGATCTCTATCTATATATTAATTACAGTACTAAAACATCTTAGTTGCTTTATATTTTTATAATGACTTGACTTACAATCAAGGGGTATAAATCTCTACCCTTGTTTTACACCTGTCCTCCTTGATCTGTTATTAAAAATCTGTGATAAGAACCCCTTATTTAAAGTTGACTCTTAACAGCAAAATTTAAGAAAGTACGATGTATTAGGACTCCAGAACATCATCATCAGGCCTACCTGAAGTGTCTCACTTTGAATAGGTGGTTTATGACCACCATCTTTTCATGTGCTTCAGTGTGGTGTCTGCTCTAGGATCTCCTGCATGCTAGGCAAGTCTCTTCATGGAGATGCATCAGATTTTGATATCTTTCACTCTAGAACATCAGTTATCTCCATCAGTTACAATTAATCTCATCTTCCATTTAATCTGTGTTTCTGTTAAATTTTGAAGGACTAGGTATATTTCTCTCTACTGATTTATCATCCTGTGACATCAGCACCGTGAAAGGGACAATCTTATTCTCCATTTGGTCCAGCTTACTTATAGTCCAGTTTCACATGCATTTTTGACTCCTTCTTGACCATGTTGGGTGAAGGAGGTGTTTTGAGGACCTGGTGCTTTCTGAGATTAGAATTTATTGTTAGGGAGACAATCCTGGGATACAATCTTGGAAGAAAAGCAGAGGATGCAGGATCAGGTCGGGATTCGATCCAACTGTGTTGAAGACCCAATCCAGCATCCTCAGCTGATTTCATCAGTAGCCCAGAGGCTACAAAGATGGGCTAGGTCTTGCTTTGGGCTAACATTTCCAGTTCTTTTTGCAATATTAGTTATTGGATGTTGTTTGTCCTGGAAGGGTGTGACATGGCGTGAAGAGTTCTCTGCAGTTGAGGTTGACGACCTCTGAAGGTGATGACAGCAAATGCTATACCAGCCACAGTGGTGGCCATAACGTCTTCCTGGCTACTTTCTCAGTATTATACAGCTCATAAATGTCAAAGCTATCTAAGATTTCTGACTCCCATGAGGAGTCACATGTAGTCTCATTTGACTGCCAGGGGAATAGCATTGACTCACAGTGGGTTTCTTAGGCCTCAGTCTTGGCAGCTGTGGCTGATATCTGTGGATATCATGTGAGATTAATATTTTTGACAATCCTGAGATGGCCTAAGTTTCACTTAGTAAGTTCCAGGATTGGCTGAGGTGAAGCATTCCTGGTGAGGAGTCATTGCTAATTCACTAAGTTGCTCAGTTTTCTCCTCTCAGTTTCTTATAAATCTGAAGGGATTCTGAACCAGCCAGTCTGCTTCCTATTTTTCTTTATTTCCAGGGTGGAGACTGAGCTTGGCGTCTTGCTGGCTCTCTGCTGCCTGAATATGTCAGTCCTGATCTAAAAATAATCTGAACCCCACTAGGGTCAGCATGGGTTGACTAGGCGTCAACTTTGCAGAAACTGAGGAGGTTGGTGAGGACAAAGAATTAAAGGGAGGTTTCATTCAATATGGATGGCTTTGTCTGAGCACTGAAACTGAGACAGCTGTTGTAGGAAGACCAGACAGACCTAGAAGAGGTTATTAATTAATCATCAAGAGAGCAAGGAACTATCACAAAGCTCTTGTCTTAGATTCACTTCCCATTGCTGTGATTAAAATATCTTAACATAAGCAATTTAGGGCAGAAAGGATTTGACTTAACAATTCTAGGTTATAGTCTGTTGCGTTGGGGGAGTCAAGGCAGTAGGAACTGGAAGGAGTTAGTCACATTCACAGTCAAGAGCAGAGGGAAAATGAATATAAAATTTGTGTTCGGTTCGCCTTCTCCTTCACTACGGTTCAGCATCCAGACCAGGGAATGGTGCCGCCCACAGTAGAAGTTCTTCCTACCTCCATGAACCTAATCAAGGTAGTCCTCACAGACATGCCCGCAGGCCAAGCTGATCTTTTTTTTTTTAATTACTGATTTAAGTTTTATTGCATTATGATGAGAAAAGATACATGATTTCAATTTATCTGAATTTGTTAACATTTAAAAACATATTTTAAGTAAATAAAATTACATCACATTCTTGTTTCCCTTTGTACGCCAACTCCTCCCAGAGACCCCCCTTCAATACACCAAGCTGATCTTGACAGCTACTCTCTGAAGCCTCTCCTCACAGGTGATTCTAGAGTGTATCAAGTTGGCAGTGAAAACCACGATTATGGCTGGATAGGTTTAGGACTAGGGATGGGGATAGGGGTGGGGGTAGGGCTGGGATTGGAGATGGGGGATGGGGTGGGGATGGGGATGGGGTGGGGATGGGGATGGGGATGGGGATGGGGATGGGGATGGGGATGGGGATGGGGATAGGGATAGGGATAGGGATAGGGATAGAGATAGGGATAGGCGTAGGGTAGTCAGAGATGGATGGACTAAAGCTTAGCACATTGTCAGACCTCAGATTCTGACTAGGCTGTTTCCAGGTATAAATGTCTTGGTCACTGTTTTGGTTTCTTGGTTTTACTACTTCTGTCTTTCAAAAGGCTCTAGGTTAGAGAGATGGCTCAGTGGCTAAGGACTCTGATTGCTCTTATAGAAGGCCTAGGTTTAGCTCCCCAAATCCACACTCAGGCTCTCAGAACTTTTGAACTCCAATTCCATGGATTCAGTGTCCTCTTCTGGACTCCTTTAGGCACCAAGTATGCACATGGTACACATACGTGCATGCAGGCAAAACACTCAAAAACATAAAATAAAATAAATTAGAAAGTTTAAAGTGACTCCAACTGCATCAGATTTGCCTGGTTTCTTTGGTTGTTGCAGAGAACAAATGAAATAACACAAAAGTATAAAGTTCTATAAAATTCACTTTTTGGGGGGTAGGGATCTTCTCATATGATTACAGGGCTTTGGGAAATTCTTAGAACTCTGGGATACACACAGAGCAGATGCTGGGCTTTGGAAAGTTCTAGTTATCTTGGTAAGAATTTGTTGTTGGACTAAAATCAGCTTTGCTTCATTTCAGAGTCTCAGGAATCTTGGCTTGTCCCTTCATTGAAAGATCTCTTGAAATTGAGAGTGCCATGTTCTTTCATATGTGGATTTAGTCGGTGTGGCCCTGATTCAACCAGTAGGTGAGACAAGCCAATGATTTTGGGAAATGAGTCAAGCTCAAATGACATTTTGAAATGAAAATTCTTCACAAATTCCCCTCAAAGACACATGTTTGAAAAGAAAACATAATTTCACAGGAGAGAGTGGAGAGGAAACTCACTCTGCTGTCTAACTCATTTACACCTGTTCAGTTTATTTTTTACTGTCATAAATCACCATTATAAATTTGTTTTTCCCATTCAGCATGATGAGCTAGCTGTAGCCTGTAGACTAAACTGCAAACCCCTCAGCTTGGAAAATACTAGAATCTAGGGGAGGGATCTTGTCTGCCATTTAACTCCTGTGTCCATAACACTGAGGGTAATTAGCACATTGCAAGTGCTAATTAACATGTGCCTATGAATCAGTCAAGTAAATTAATGATTTGGCCTTTCTATGTCTCTAGACACTACTCCTAATTATCTTTTCTAGTTCTACTTGTCCATCTGGGTTGGGTAGTTTACTCAGTGTTATGTAGCAAATTTTTCCCAGTTGAAATATTCCACTCTTGGGGGAAGCTCCTTAAGAATGAAAAGTTCTAAAGGAATATTCATTAAGACTCAGGAGATAAACAGCTCACAAGTCTCAGGAAGTTCCTGAAACTTACTAGATATACAAGGCTCTTCTCAAGGTTATGTAGTAATAAGCACTGCTGAGCAGATACTTTCTCATCTGTTGAATTCCTTGCAAGTTGTTCAGAGAGCGCCAGCATTCCAATTTTTGAATTGTTACCCACTGTAGAATGGGCTATGGGTATTATAGCTGTCTTTGAGGCCATATTCATGTAAGTAAATCTAATAACCTCATTGGATTATGAGGTAGACTTTGATGGAATTTTTACTTTGTTCTGTTGTTAGTTTCCTATCTGGGTTGAGTAGACATTTGTTTTTGTTTCCCCAGAAATAATTTCATCCAACATCAACTGTTTTTGAAGTAGGTTTGACTACTTCAACCATATTTTTCATATATTTTTCTTGATGCTTAGAAGACCTTAGCTTTTCAATGCATGTCTGAAAACATTGATCCTTTACTACTCAGCTCAGTTGTCCCCTCTTCTTCCATAATGTCTTTGACAACCCTTCCTGTACTCTATTCCACTTTGTTGTGTAATAACACTTTACTGTGGAACAATTGTTTCCAGCTCTTTCTTTCTTATAGAGCTTTCTTGACTTTGCATCTTGCTCTTGGGTATCAGAAATATTTGTCAAGGTATGTTGGTGTATCAGTTAGGGTTCTTTAAAGGTCAGAACTGACAGAATAAATATCTGCACACTGAAAGAAGATTATTAGAGTGGCTTATGGACTGTGGTCCAGGTTCGGTGTATGAGGCACGATGTCTCAGCTGTCCCAGTCTGGTGCTGAGGCTGAGAGGATTCCTAGAAAGCTGCTGTTCTTCAGTCTGTGTTGAATTCCTGAAGATGTGGGTTCTAATGACAGTGACTCAGTGTAGCAGAATTTCCCCCCAATTAATTTAAATATTAATACAAGAAGTCAGTGATTGGGCAGTGGAAAAGAAAGGCAGACAGAGATTTTTAGAGATGGGAGAGAGAGAGAGAGGACAGAGGAGAGAAGGAAGGAAGATGGAGGAAGAGAAAGACGATCCAGATTTTGCATGGCTTTAAATCTCCACAGGTAGCTATGAATATCTTATAAGGGATGGATAATTACAAGACAATTTGTCTTATCTAGGTGGGCAGCTTGTATCATTATCAGTTGGCCCTGAAATTATTGTGTGGGCATCATGTGAATTGAGAATTTATTGATATATAAATATGACTGATAAATTATAAGCCTCTAGAGTTTTGATTTTATTGGGTTACTAGGATTTGTGACTGCTGACCACAGGAGGTGGATGGCTGGGAATGTGAGCAGATTCTGCAGCAAGAGAACCGTGAGATGGGATGGGCAGTCCCTGCATGGGGTTAGCCATGGAGGCAGCAAGTTCGCTGGGGCAGAGAGTAGTCAGGTATAGCGTGGAATGGTGCCTTTTTAAATATTTCCCCAGAACAATGCAGCAGCAGGATAGATGAATTTGCCAACCAGAATGAGAGCAAGTCAACAAGCTGGGTTGCCCCTGGGTGTGGCCCAAATTTAGAGTAGGTCTTCCCACCTCAGAAGATCCAATAAACAACAACTTGCAAAGGTGTCCCACTGCTTAGGTTTCAGTTGATTCTAGGTGTAGTCAAATTGGAAACCAAGATTAGCCATCACGGTTGGGAAATCAAATGAATGGGCTTTGTGATGAAGCAGGTAACTAGGGTCTTTCTTTGTGGGATAATTGAAAAAAAATTTAGAGTGAAAATGAAGGTCAAGAACTGTTAAAAATATTTGACTGGTTCTCAGTTTTCAAAATAATAGCCTGTGTCATGTTTAATTGTCAGTCGTGCAGTCTCAACCACTCCCCACAGAATTAGCTTGGCCCTGATGCTAGCAAGGTCTCCTGAAGGTCTAGATTGGACCACCAAGTTCTGCTTCAGTATATCATGCCTTCCCAAAGTGGACTAGTTAAAAGAAAGTCCATGTTTAAAAAGCTCTTTCTGGAGAAATAACTTAAAGTATTTGTATATTGAATGGTAGGCATTGTGTAAAGGGATGGGTTGTGGAAAATAATGACTTCCACAAAATGGCTATTTATTAAGTATTTTTGATACTGTCATGTGTCCTTTAGTGATAATATTAGGCAATATATCATAATCATGATTTCAACATGGCTTAGTTATTTGAGTGACTAATAAAATAAAATATTCAACAAGTCATCATTAAATTGTTTTGAAGATGAACCCTTATTTTGATCTTTACCAGAGATACATGGAAGAAACCTAAAATGTACTGTAAAGTCAGGCAAAGTCCTGAAAACTATTTTTGAACATTTCCTTTCTGTTTCCGTGTTTCATATTTACTGGTCTTAAATAATTCTTTAATTGGTAAGAACCATTTTAAAGATAGTTGGGACACAGAGTTGATTAATGACTTGTTAGCATTGTGAAAGCTGGGGACAAAACAGAAAGTTCTAGATCCCTAGCATATTGTGTTATCACGCCTTAGTGATCAAATAAATACTGTAAGTGATGCCAAGTCGCCATGGTGAGATTATTGTCAGATTTCTGAACTGAAAACTAGTTAAGTCCTTGCCTTTTCTTGTTTCCTCAAAGCACCCCCTAGTGAGCTATTCAATGAGAACTCAGTTGACTCCTAGTTTTCTTAAGGTCGAATGTCCTTTCTGATGGACTTACATACAAGTTCTAAGTTGTGGGCTACAAATTCCTTATGATTTTTCTTGCTATGTATCCCAGGCTGACCTTAACCTTGTGTTGTCTTCCTCTATCTCCTGAGCACTGGGATATTGGGGGTATGAGCCACGATGCCTGGTTAAGAGCTGTAAGGTCTTGGTGCCAAGGTGACCCATGTCTGTGAAGAATGGCTGGAGGCCAGCCGAGTTCTGTCTTTGTAAGGTTATGTTAAAGTGTTATAGCCTACCTGACAGAAAGGAAGACATCTAACTGTTGTCTGTTTGCTAGAAGCATCTGTATATATTGTCTAATTACATGCATTTGTATGTGCACCTTGTGCTTGCAAGCTCTAGTGGAGACCAGAAGAAGGTGTCAGATCCTCCGCAGCTCAAGTTGCAGGTGTGCTGGGAAGCACACCCTGGTCTTCTGCAAAAGTGGCGAATGCCTTTACCGCTCCTCCGTCTCTCTGAAGTTGGTTGTGGGGCTCAAACTTAGGTCTTCAGGCTTCCATGGTAAGTGCTCTCCTTGCTGTGTCGTCTCAGTGGCCTTTATGCTAGACTTTTATGCTGTGTTACTACTTGGCATAAAGTAGGAACACAGTTCCTGTGAACTGAATTAACACATGGAAACCCACTCCTAAAGATGACCTGCTTTCCTTACCATAGTGAGTTCATTTACGAGTGTGCTCTGACCAACTGCAACAGCTCTGCGCATTCTCAGAGTCAGGAACCTACCTGTGGAGAATATATGTTCTCAGAATGCCAGGTCACTAAGGGTCGAGTTCATGAATGACATTGAAGGCAGCACAGGACAGCTTGGTAAGCTTTGTAAGTGCAACTTAGCAAGTCTCAATTATATGTCCAGCAGGGGAAGTTAATTTGATATTGAAGCTAGTGATTGATTATCCATAGCTGGGTCATTATTAAGACATGGCCTCCTGTTCAATCTACGTGGGTGACGCAAATGAAAAACTTAGCTAAAAATAGCACATGTGCTCCAAAAATATACAGCCTTGAAAAATTAGCTTGAGCAGCTGGAGGTGCACTTTGCCAGGATATGTATTTGCCAGTATTTGAGTACAATTAGTTCAGCAGTTTTACATAGAATAAACACACCGTTTAAGCTACAGAAAGGAATCTTTCTTAAAAAACAAACAAACAGACAAACAGACAAACAATAAAACCTCCAGTTTTAATTATGTGTGTGTACATGAGTTCAGGTGTGGTGGAAGGTGAAGAGGCATCAGTTCTCCTGAAGTTGGAATTATAGGTGGTTGTTAGTTGCCCAACATGGGTGCTGAGAAGTAAGTCCAGGCCCCGAGTAAGAACAGTAGGTGCTCTTAACCATCTTTCCAACTTCAAAATTTATCTGTGAGGCATTTCCTTCCTTCTTCTTCCTCACACTTTCAGTCACATACTTAGATGTCTACAACACAGACAGTCAGAAAGCTTTAGGAACCAGGAAGGGATATAAGCAGACAATACCATATATGAAGAGACTTGGGATTTCTAAGTTTTGAGACAGTTTCAATGTTATGTCCTATGTGACTTTGAAGAAGTTACTTAACCCCTCTGCTCATTGGTAAAAGGACAGTATTAGGCTGTAACTCAGTGCTGTTAGGGAATAAGTCATGTGACAATGTTTTGCTTGTTGCTTTAACTAAATACCTGACATAAGCCAGTAAAAGGGGGAAGGGTTATTTGGGGTCAGTGTTGAGGAGTCACTGTCCATCATGGTGGGAAGGCATGGGAGTGGCTGCTCCATGGCAGATGGGGTATATGGCAGATGCTTGCTCATATCCCAGCAGGCAAGAACACACACATATATGCACACACACACTCACACATACATGTAGAGAGAGAATGAGAGAGAGAGAGGTAGAGTGAGAAGAGAGAGAGAGAAAGAAGAGAGAGAGGTGGGTGAAGGGAGGGTAAGGGAATGAAAGACAGAAATTATAGAGGTGTGGGCTTGCTGGTTTCCTCCAGAGTCTCCCTTTGCTCTTTGTATGTATTACCTTAATTCTTTTTTTTGTTTGTTTTTGTTTTTTTTTTGTTTTTCGAGACAGGGTTTCTCTGTGTAGCCCTGGCTGTCCTGGAACTCACTCTGTAGCCCAGGCTGGCCTTGAACTCAGAAATCTACCTGCCTCTGCCTCCCAAATGCTGGGATTAAAGGCGTGTGCCACTATCGCCCTGCCTTTTTTTTTTTTTTTAAAAGATTTATTTGTTTATTACATATAAGTACACTGTAGCTATCTTCAGACGCATCAGAAGAGGGCATCAGATCTCATTACAGATGGTTGTGAGCCACCATGTGGTTGCTGGGATTTGAACTCAGGACCTTTGGAAGAGCAGCCAGTACTCTTACCTGTTGAGCCATCTTACCAGCCCCTATTACCTTAATTCTTAAGAAGGTGATGCCCACACTGTAGACAGATCTTACCATCAGTTAATTGTTCTTGAAACACCCTTAGGGTACATTTCACTGTGGTGGTTTGAATATGCTTGGCCCAGGGAGTGATATTATTAGGAGGTATGGCCTTGTTGGAGGAAATGTGTTATTGTGGGGGTGAACTTTGAGACCCTTCTCCTAGTTGCCTGGAAGACAGACTTGTTCCTTCTGAACAAGATGTAGAACTCTCAGCTCCTCTAGCACCATGCCTGCCTGGATCCTGCCATACTTCCCTCCATGACGATAATGGACTGAACCTCAGAATCTGTAAGAAAGA